>JAFEMH010008031.1:0-66994 GCA_022495995.1 Adenophora triphylla var. japonica | reverse complement strand
GGGAGTTGCTTTTCAAGGTCAAGGACGTGGCCCGGTCGCGGAGAGACGATTGGAGCTTGTTCGAATGAGGAGACATTATACTCTTTCGCAATCGATTGCGGAGGAGCCCTATCCCGATGCGTGGCAACATTGGGCCACTGATCCGAGTCTCCGAACGGTATACTTCGAATCTCTTCATTCCCTTTGTCGATTTTTCATTTGAAATTGATTTTTTTTTTTTGTGATTTTTGATTTTTTTTTTTTTGAAGATCCGAAAATGGGGGGAGGGTTCTTGGGCTTGGAATTTGATTTTGATGCTTTGCATGTTGTAGTGAGTTTGTGGGTAACCCAAATGTGCATTTTGTTTGAAAAAAGAATGGGCATTTTTGCCAAAAAAAAAAATTTGTCCGAAAATTGTAATTAAATTTGAAAAATTTGTGTTCTTGATTTTGATGATATGCATGTTGTAATGAGTTTGTGGGTAACCCAAATGTGCATTTTGTTTGAAAAAAAAAGAATGGGCATTTTTGTCAAATTTTTTTTTTTTGAAATATGAGACTATGATGAAAAATTTCCCGAATTTGGGACGGACTTCTTTTTTTGTTGCAATGTTGACATGAATGTGTGCATGCTCTCTCCTTTTTTTTTTTTTGTAAACGTAGGATTTTTTTTTTTGCAATGAGATGATGATTCCATGAGTGATATGTATGCATGTTATTTTATGAAAATGGGACGGAGTTTTCACTTCCGTCGAATGAATGTATGCATGTTATTTTATGAAAATGGGACGGAGTTTTTGCTTCCGTTGACTCCTTGTATGAATTTTTTCTTCATGTATGAATGAATGTTGATTGGGATTTCTTGAAAGCCGAAACCGCCTTCTTTTGTGCGAGAAAAATGGGGCTAGGTTCATTGCATGCTGTTATGCTGCCGAATTTTCTTCAAAATTTTATGATGCATGTGTATGCTCTCTTTTTTTTTTTTTTTTGAATGCAAAATTTTGACACTTTTGACATTTTTGTTTCCCTCTCTTTTTTTATTGCAGTGGTGGAAACAATTTCGTGATGGAGCAAATTCGAACAAGATGAAGACTCGAGGATCGTTGAGTCTCGTTATTGGTCTATGGGACCGGCTTCCAGATATGGGCAGAGGAGCGATGATGAGTCCTAGACAGATCGTCATTGGGACTGGCTTGTACGAGTTCATCGAGTGCTTGAGGGGGTTGGTCAAATTTCCCAAGAGTAAGGGCCTCGATCTTCGCTGGGCACAAAGATCGGTGGGACGTGACCCACACATTCCAATTCTTCTGGGGCGAGGCGACGGTTACGCCTTCCGACTACGCTGCGATCACGGGTCTGTCCTTTAATGGACGCAGCATTGAGTGGAGAGACGGATACAACTATCTGGATTTGTAGGCCCTTCTAGGATTTTCCCCTATTCCCAAAAAGGGGATGGGTATGGAGTACGCTGTGGTCAAGGGAAAGATTGTGGAGAGCATTGGGAGCTATGAGGCTGGGGATGAGAGGATAGGCGCTGAGCAGATTGCCAGGGCTTTTCTATGGTTTGCTTTTTCGAGCACTCTTTTTGGACACGCCAAGGGGACGGCCGCTTTTTGCTTTGGCCGCGGTCTCGGAGGATGTGAGGATGGCCGGAGAGGTCTCTTGGGGAGAGGCAGGGCCGGCAGAGCTCTATTTCGCTCTAGATCGGTATAGCCTAAGGTCAGCGCCTTTGACATGCTTCGAGTTCCTCCTGAGGTATAAGCTTTCCTTTTGCTTTCCCTCTTTTCTTTAAGCACGTATCTTTTTCGCACTTAATTGATGTGATCTTTACCTTCGCAGTATGGGCGTTGGAGTTCTTTCACGTCACGATGTGGCGACAAATGGCGGAGTACGTCGGGGCGTATCCGGCCATGCGTTCTCGGTCCAAGTATGCCCGGGAGAAGAAAGGTTCCAGGGCGCACGACCCTCGATACTGTGGACCGCCC
This sequence comes from Adenophora triphylla var. japonica, assembly GCA_022495995.1. Classification (NCBI taxonomy): domain Eukaryota; kingdom Viridiplantae; phylum Streptophyta; class Magnoliopsida; order Asterales; family Campanulaceae; genus Adenophora; species Adenophora triphylla. Next base: position 65,031 of record JAFEMH010008031.1, on the reverse strand, counting down.
GCCTCGACGGGGCCGAGACGGATGAGGGGATGATATTCTATCCCCGGGATCGTTTCGATGTGGCGCACCGAGGGGCGCCGAGATATGGACCGTGGCAAATGGGAGGATTTTGAGGGGCTTGACTTGCGACGTGTATTATCCGGGAGAGAGAGTGACGCGTCACATGGCGTGAACTCCGCCGATGACACCGTGGAGCCTCCCGCCGACATGATGCATCCGAGCGAGAGGTCGGAGACTGGGCGATTACCGAGGTGGCCGCACTTCTCGGCATTTGTGGCGATTGAGCAAGATCCGGTATTTGTCTTGAGGAGGCCGAGGATGCCCTGTGTTCTTGATAGAGAGGGATTAGGGATCCCGCGGTACCCTGGACGGACTTTTCATATGTCCAGGATGGGGTCCGATTGAGGGTGCAGATCCCTCCACTCGAGCGGCTTCCACGAGCTTTTCGGCCTCGTCCGGTATGAAGGTATGGCTTCTCCTTCCCTTCTTTTTTTTTTTTTGCTTGTCTTTTCCTTTCTTTCCCGTCATCATTTTTCGCCTCAACTATTTCTCGACGCTTTTTTGCTCCCGTGCGCTCTGGAGGTAGTCGTGGAGAAGCCGACGAAGGTGTGATCGGGGCTAAGAGATTCATCAGAGGATGGTGGCTTGTGGAGCCCCTCGTGCTGCAGAGCGAGGCGAGCACAAATGGCGCCCGTCCGAGCGGGAGACTTCCCGATTCCTTCAGAGACTTCCTTCCGAGACTCCTCTTTCTCCTCTCCTTGATCCCCGCGTGGTACTACCTTCGGATCACGTCATTCTTGGGATCCCGTACGGGCAGTGGACACGTCCGGCATCATGGTGGATCTTCTTCGCACGTCCAGTGAGTCCGACGCATTCACCTTCGGATATGATTTCTTTTCGGATCTTGGCTTGCCCTATCGTAGCGTGCCGGTTGGTCCCGACGAGCCTCCTTCCGGAGACGAGGACGATTCTCGAGCCCGAGATCTTCGTGGCTCCCGAGGAGGCGGGCCCGAGCCGCAAGAGGGACCGGGAAAGGCCCACCCACCGAGGACTCGACCGACGATCCTTCGAGACTCGATATTTTGAGATTGATTTCGAGACCGAGATTGTATTTATTTAGACAAGATACGCTTTATTTTTATGCACATTTTTTTTTGCTTTTTTTTTTTTTTTTTTTTTTTTTTTTTTTTGGGAATGTAATAATTTAGGATTTTTGTTATTTTATTATATTTTTTTTTGAATACAATGCATGCAATGTTGCATGAGCCTTGGTTTTTTTTTTGGCAAGGGTGTTAGTGTTTGGTATATGGATTGGTTTGGGCAGGTTTTGCATGTGTTTCGAGCAACCGGGACGAAATATTCTCTTTGGTGCAGCAGCTTGACTGCTATGCATTTTTCTCGATGGGGGACAATCATGTCCGCGCGGACAGGACCTGCATCTGACATTGTCCTTTAATTTTGCTTCAGATCTGGTTTTCCTTTATTTCAAATTCAAACACCTTCTTCAACCACCAGTTCAAACAGTCATTATCGGGGAGAAAGAGAGAAAATCCATGGAAAACCTTAGAAGAACTCCATCAAAATTGTCCCAAGAATCCCAAATGTCATTCTTCAACAAATTCAAGGATTGGTCCCGGGAGGTTGTGCATGAGAGGAGGTCATTCTTTGAAGAAAGGTACAAGATACGATGTTTGTGGTCTCTCAAGGAATTGATTCCGGATTATGATCTTTTGAGAGCTTCTTCCTCGTTTTGGGATGCTAGAAGGCATGTTTTTTGCTTCTCTTACAATGAAATGGTCCCGACTGTCGAAGAATTCCGGGCTTTGCTTGGCGGTCCGGAGGTGGAAGAGATTGCGATTCCTTTGCCCGGAGGGGCCTCTTTCGTTGATAGATTGTGCAACCTCCTTCATCTTTCCCCGGAGGAAGCACAAGGTATGATCCGTAGTCCCGATCACTTTGATATTTCCGGTCTCCCTGATAGATTTAGGAGCTTAGGCTTGGTGGATGATGCCTATTGGGATGCTTTTGCTCTTTGCATGTTTGGTACCTTGTTCATGGTTTACTCCTTTGGGATTTGTCATCGGGCTCTGCTAGATGTAGTCATTCACTGTCGCTTGGGCAGAGACGTTGTACCTTTGATCTTGGGAGAGACTTTTCATGCTCTCGACAGGCTGGCTACCGGGAGACGGTATATGCACGGGGGCAGCCCGTTTCTCTTGACTTTGTGGCTGATGGAGCGCCTGGGGGTTCTTCGGGAAACTTCTGATATGATCAAGCCTTGGACATTCGCCAGGAGAGGGGTTGTGAGATTTTGATGATCGTGGCTCATGGGAGCGTTGGATGGCCGGTCGTCGACGTAAGATATCGATGGTCGGTGCCTTGTTGGCGGGTGGAGACTCGCAGAGTACTTCAGACGGGTCTCATGTGGTCATGCTTCCGGGCTTTCTCACCCAGCCTTCTTCATTCCGGCTTTGGTCTCCGAGACAAGCTTGGCTCGGAGCAGTTCCTTTGGAGGATTTTGATGATATAGCCACCGTGGTGGTGGCTTCGCTTCTATGGATGATCCTTCGGTGTTTTCCTTTCTTTCCCGAGTATGGAGGTATGACGTCTTTCCTCCTCGGGTTATCCTCGGCGTCCGAGACCTCGTGTTCTTGACCACTTGGTACTGGATTGGTACGAGAGGCATTTGGGAGAGACTCGTATGGCTATTTTGAGACGGCGTGAGGCCATTGTGGGTGCGGAGGACCTGACAGTTTCCGAGAGGAGGAGGGCTGAGGCGAGGGCCAACCCTCATGACAAGAGCGGAGATGTGGTGACCGACTATGAAGCTTATGCCAAGAGGCAGAGAGGAGGACTCCTATGCTACCACCTGGCCACAGGAGATGAGAGATGACGCTAGGGCTACCAAGGCCCCGACAGAGGCTGGTTTGATAGATCCCGTTCCTATACCGTGAGCTTGGTAGGAGGAAGACCGACATTTTTCCCGTTCGTAAGAAGAAGACTCGAAGGGGGAAGAAGAGGGGAGAGGCCAAGCACGAGTGGCTTGGAGTGATTCCGAGTTTTCCGAGTATCCCTTTCTTGTTGTAAGCGCACACATTAGTTTGATTATGTATCTTAGTTTCTTTTAGCAGGTTGCCAGTTGTAGGAATGAACCGGGCTTAGACTCATCAAAGAGCTTTTAACTTGTAATGAATATGTGAATTGCTTTAGAGTTTTTCGAGATGCTTTCATGGTCTGATCAGTGTATTGATGTCAGAGTATGACTTTTAATTTTGCTTTAGACCGAACCGTTTCCGCCGCCTACGTTCCCTTCGACAAAGGGCTCAGTCTCCGTAGTTCGACCCGGTTTTTTTTTTTTTTTGTTTTTTTTTTTTTTTTTTTTTTTTTTTGTTTTTTTTTTTTTTTTTTTTGGTGCAACCCTGTTTTTTACCTAGGTCGCCCTTTTCAGGTTTTCAACCTAGTTGGGTATTACTCTTTTAGCACTCTTCTTTTTTTTTTTTAGTTTGTTTGTTTTTTTTTTTTTTTTGACTCGTTGTTTTTACGCGTAGTATCTCGCGCAGCCTTGTCACCATTCACCGGGTGTACAAAGGGGTTTCCGTCGAGGTCCGCAAGTTGCATGGCTCCTCCTGAGAAGATCTTTTGGACGATGTATGGTCCAACCTGCATGTGCTCCCATTTGCCGAGGGGTTGATACGGACCGGGGCTTCTCTTTTAAGACGAGGTCACCTTCCCTAATCTCCCGATGCTTTACTTTCTTGTCAAAGGCTCTGGCCATTCTTCCTTGGTAGGCTCGGATGTGTTCCATGGCCTTCAATCGTCGCTCATCTAGCAGGGCCAATTCATCATGGCGACTCTGGAGCCATTCGACCTCGTTGATTTGACTTTCAAGTAGCACACGGAGTGAGGGTATTTCTAGCTCGATTGGGAGTACGGCTTCCATTCCGTAGGTGAGAGCAAATGGTGTTTCCCCGGTTGCCATTCTGACGGATGTTCTGTAGCCCCAGAGTGCCAGGTGTAGCTTCTCGGGCCAATCTCGACCTTGGACAGCCATTTTCCGGATGATGTTTTCCAGAGTCTTGTTTGCTGCTTCGACGGCTCCGTTGGTTTGGGGCCTGTAGGGAGATGACTTGTGACGGGTTATTCTGAATTCTGCCAGCAGCCTGTCGCATTCCCCTTCGAAGTGGGATCCATTATCTGAGATGATTTCGGCTGGCAGCCCGTATCTGCATATGATGTTTTCTTTGATGAAGAGGGATACTTTCTTTGAGTTGAGGATTTTGTAGAATTTTGTAAGGCATCCTTTTTAGTTCCTTCGAAGAAGCCACCAATCTGCGTCTCTTTAGGCTCTTCCGCAGTTCCCATATTCACACTTGTCAAAATCTCTTCGGCAGCTTGGGCTCGATTTTCCTCTTTCTGAACAACCTGCTTAAAGATTTTTGTTCCTTTTTTTTATTTAATGTGTCTGCTTTTTTTATCTAATGAATTATTATTAAATGTTTTTTTTTGATTATTAATTTATCATTAGTTAAAGTGGCAATCAAGGGATACTCAGAAAGGTCATTTCATTGAGAACGAAAAGGAAGTACAGCATTTGCTACAGACTCGTAGTCTTCAGGCGTAAGGCCGTCGGACGACTCTAGAGACTTAATCTTGACCATGAAGGACTCGGAGGACTCTACCTAGATTGACACAAAGGGACGGGGGACCAATCCAGGCTTGGTGATCATTTCTCCTTTGGTCACGGACGGGCCTGAGAGAGTTTCCCGATTCTTTAATGGCATCGCTGTCAGGGGCGTCATGACTCGGGAATTGTACTGTCCTCCTTCCTCGATGATCGCTACCATTTCTTTGACTGAGCTGAAATCAATCAGGTCTGGCACCTGGATCTCTTCCCCGAACAACTGCTGCATAATCGGGCCATCCCAATCATCTGAAAAGACTTCTGTGGCTTTGGCTTTCGGCACTGTCAATTCAAACTCAGGCTTCGGGCCATCCTGGGCAGTAAGCTTTTCGAACTGTTCCACTAGGCTTGGCACGCCTTTGAAGGTGTACTCACTTTTCATGGTAGTGGTGGCCCCGGGTATCTTGGGTAGGTCCAGAAACATTCTACGGATCGGGTTAGCTTTGGCTCCCCTGAACTTGTTAAGACTATCCTGTAGCTTCAGCCACCCTTCTGTAGGAGTGGGCTCTGTGATGTTCCCGATTGTGTGGGACCCTTTACAAAGTAGTCAGCCAAATTAGGACTGAAAGGGAGAGATTTAGGGTCGTCGACCGGGACCCTTCCTGTGATAGCTTCTTTCCTTTGTAGAGCAAATCCTTTTCCTTTTGCGGGGTCCAATGAGGAGGCCTCATATCCCAGGCCGTGGCGAGTTTTCTGTCCTTTTACCTCGATGAGCTTGTGAGTTCCTTGTTGGTGTTTCCCCAGACCGAGGCCAGGTAGATAGCTCATCTTTCTCATCATTTTCAAGACCGGAGGGATTTTATCCCGGGTGATTGTCAAATCTATGTTGCACAATTGGGCTTTGGGAGGCTCGACCGTGAAGCCCGTTAGCATGAGACCTTCCTCATCATGTTTGATTTCCAGAATAGGTATTCCACCTGTATCCGTGCCCTCCAAGGTGACTAAATCCCCATAAATGGTCGTCAGGTCCCCATTCGAGACGAATTTCACACACTGGTGGAGGCTTGAGGCGACCCCTCGACTCCGATGCAGCCCAAGGTCTTCCCAATAAGGCGTTAAAAGTGATCGGGATGTCAATAACCCGGAATTCCACAGTATCAATTTCTCGCCAAACCAGAGGTCCAAAGTAGCAACTCCAAGGACTCGCTCGAGATGTCGAGTCGTAAGCTTTGACCGTGAGGGAGGAAGGTTTTAAGTCCGTGGACTTGATGTCAAGCTGCTCATGATCTTTGCCTAAGAATGTTCATTCCGACCCATTATCAACCAGACCCGAGGAAGGCGTCGTTCATCCAATTGGACCGTGATGAAGAGAGGCTCGTTATGATCGCCCCAAATTGAGGGAGGTCGAGATCTCGTGAAAGTGATTATGTTCCCGTAGTGGATGTTTCCAATCACCGTACCACGTCATCGGGAGTAGCATCAATAGGGACCAAGGTGCGGCCAGCTTTCTTCCACTTTAGCTTGTGGGGATAGGGATGAGGTGAGCAGTGGACCATAGAGAGATGTTGGCCTCGTGTTTGCTTCAACCGGGTGAGCACGGGATCCTCCTTTCCGGGGTTAGAGCTTCGGGCCGTCTTAGCATAGGGCGGCGGTTCTCCTCGTACTTGATCTCGTGGCCTTCTTATCTCGCCTTGGGATTCCCTTGGAAGATTTGCCCGGATCGGGTCAACAGTTAACTTCCTCATCGCTGCTTCTTGACTAGATTTCTTCAACGCCGTTAAGGTCAATCTGGGAGCCTTTTTGGCTATCGGCCACCGAGCCCGACGGAGTCTAGCAACGGTGAGGGCCGAGCCGCACCGGCTCCTTCCCGGGCGGCCCTTATAACCGCTTCCCAAGTCACGTGCTTTTGAGTCTGGGGTTGTGTTGTTGCCCTCGGATGGCCCACAGCAGCTAGGGCGTCCTCCGATTCGCTCCCATAGTCCGCCTTGCTCATAGTTATCATACAACAAGAGTCGCTATTGTCGGGCTCTGTGCTTTTCAATTTCATCCCCGGTATAGTGCAGCCATTCTCGGTTCCTTTCGTAATACTCGAGTTGGAGATGATTATAGCACTTTGTGTGGGAGGCGCATCCGGTATCATGCCGGTTTCCGTGACTTCTCTGAGAGCTGACATACATTCGGGGAAGGTGACCTCTTCTTGGGTAACCCTGACAAGGAGTGTTACTTTATTCCGGGGTGGATTTGATCTGACCATGGTTATTTTCTCATTTGGGCAGATGGGAGTTAGTTTCCCTCTCTCTATTAGATCCTCAACTATCAGCCTGGATCGGATGCCTAAAAACCCTTTCCCCAAAGCATGGTAGGCAGTGTTAAATTCTAAGACATCCACGTGCTCAGACCCAGGAAACTTCATGGCCTTCATGTCCTCGGTTTCATATTCGTCTTCCGAAGTGTCTTCGTCGTCGCTTGCTGACAACCAACCATTATGTCTGGCTCCCATGGGATCATTTCCGGCATGATTGTTCCAGATTGATTCCGGATCTGGGGCCTCAGTTGACTCTTCGCTCTCGTTATCATCATCGTCGTCGCTGTCATCGGAATCATCTTCCCATACTACCGGGATTTCGGCTGAGAGGGAACGCCGAACAAACCCGTTAGGGGAATATGGGTGCATACAACCGCAGAAATTATCATATGCTCCCATTCCCGAAAGTGATAGTTGCGACTCAGCTTCTCCTCCCAGAAACTGCGGGGGAAGAGTGAGAGGGGGTGGCACGTATTTGACTCCCGGCAGGATATAGAAGGAATCCTCCTCCTCTGATTCTTCGCTGTTCTCGGGACCATATTCAGCCTCTCCCAAAGCCAATTTGCAAAAGTGTACTAGCTCCAGATGCTCCTCGGCCTCTTTGCTGATAAGCCCCAGTACAGGCGCTCGCCGGAAGCTTTCTTGCTCGATTCTTCTTGATTGTTCTAACCATCTTGTGTAAACGGTTCTCTCATGTTTTGACCGGAACAACCCCAGTTCTTCAGTATCGGTTTTCCCTTCATCCGAGAAATAGCGGGCCTCGTATTCTTGCAAGAAGTCTCTGACATGAGACCAAGGTGGGTTGATTCGTTCGATATCCTCAAGGCTGAGGGGGAATCCGAATTCAGGATCCTCGATAAGGTTGGCCATGGGTATTTGGGGACCTTCATCAGTATCTTCCTGGGCATGCAAAGGTTCTCCGTACTCAATCATATTCACCTGATTATGGTTCCTTGGCAGAGGATTTTTGACTGTATTAGGCCCTTCGGGGCCTTCCAACTTTCCTTGCTCTATCAATCCTTGGATCGCCTTTTTCAAAGTGAAGCAGTTGTCAGTCAGATGTCCATGGGCTTGATGAAAAGCACAATATTTTGAGGTATCCACGGGAGCATTCGGATTTCTGGGTTGGAAATTCTCCAAAGGCCGCAACAAGCCTTCTTTCACCGCCCCCTAAAGATGTCGTTCAGAGGCATTCCAAAGTTTTCGAGGTTCATGACCCGTGGCCTGGGCTCGACTGGTTTTCTGGGAGCGAAAGGAGTTGTGTTATTACATTCCTATCCCGCGTAGTTAATCATTTCTTTGCCTTTAGCAGGAGCAGGGGCGGTGTTTGAAGGAGGAGCCCGATATCTGTAAGCAGGCGCAGCAATGGTCATTGCCGATTGTAAGCCTTTTCAAACTTAGCCGCGGAGTTAACCATGGCCCGTAAGTCTCGAGTACGGAAGTGACCGAGGGAGGCTCTCGATGTGGTTTCAGCATGACCGGAAGATGTCCATTGTTCCTCTTCTAAGGAGGGATGGCCATTTCACCGAAGTTTCGCATTCCACCGCTTGTAGAAGTCCCCAACATTCTCATCGGGACGCCGCACCGTTGTTTGTAGGTCAACTCTATTTGTTTCCCATTCCAAGTTGGCCTTGTACTTTTCCTCGTGAAGGCATTGGTAATCCGGTCCCATGTAGTCCCGGCTTCGTGTTTCAAACGGAAGAACCACTTTAAGGCACCGGACTTCAAAGATAGATCGAAATAGTCGCCTAACTGCTGATTGGTACACCCTTTGGCCTTCATTGCCAAGGTATACGTGTCCAGATGAGTTTTCGGGCATGCAGTACCATCAAAGAGGTCCAGATTTGGCATAACAAATTTGTGAGGCAGGGGAACGATGGAGTCCGGGTCCGTAGGCCGGAAGGCAGATTTCTTAGCGGTCAATTCAGCAATCTGCGCTTTCATTTCCTTATGCTGTTCCATGAACCAGGCCAGATGAGGGTCTTGTGGCGGAGCCATTGCGTTCAAACTAGTGGCTGAGCTAGAGAGAGGAGCTACCACTGGCGGCAGACTGGTGGAGGGAACGGCCGATCCGGGGACGTAGGTGAAAACTTGTCCTTGGGCTGAGTTACCCTGGGGAGCATGAGTAGGAGCCTGGGCGAAGGGATAGAACCTTGCGGCCTGCTGTTGATTTTCAACTGGCAAAGTGGGTGGAGGCAGTCCTGATGTAGCCGGATAGCTTGGATTTCCAGAGTGAGTCCCATAAGTAGGCTTAAGTGTGGGCTGTTGTCCTTGACCGTTGAATTGCATGGCGGGCTGAGGCGATGGTGTATAACCCGGGGGGTACTGCGGTCCTGGTGATTCTGATGAAACTGGGATGGAGGTTTGGTAACCCATCGAACCCTGAGTGAGGAATGGGTTAGTGAAAGCTGTGGGAGGAGCGGCTGAGCTAACATCATTCTGAGGAAGGGCTCCCGACACCGCTGAGGCATGCCGAACTGTTGTTGTGGCCCTTTGAACTGTTGCTGCGAAGGCCCGGATTGATCGGTTCCAAACTGTGGCGGGATCCCGATTAGCTGTGGCATTCCGAGATAGCCCCAACCATGAGAAGACATTCCGTACTGGCTTTGTCCCCACTGAGGAACTGCAACCGATTTCAGGCTGCTTCTGCCGCATGGATCCGGTGGTCTGTTGTTGGGGAGCTGGCTGACCCGAAGATCGAGGAGCATGGGTTCTGGTAGTGGCACCATAGGAGGTGGGCGGTGGCATCCTGGAGTAATCAGGGCGACTGAGAGTGGGATTGGCATCCTCTTCTTCTTCCACGGTGAAGGTGCCATCGGGATTGAGGCTGGCGGCCAAACCGTGACTCTTAATAGCCTCCATAAGGCTATTCAGCTGTGCTTCCTGTCGTAACCTCATCTGTTCTGCTAACTGATTCCACTGCTGTTCTGTCTGAGGGGTCCCGGGAGGCGGAGTGACGTTATCCCCATCATTACCGGCTGATGCAGACATTCTGAAACCCGGAGTCGGAATAAACGGCGAAGCTGACGATGCGCTTGACTCTTCCCAACTGATCAAACGGTGACCCGGTGCCCGAAACCAAGCTTTGTGAGGAGCTGCGGGGGGAAAAGGCACGAGGGTTCAGAGATTTGGGAATGAAGGAGGGTAAGTGTTTGGGCTTTGGGCTCATGCAACATGCGGTTATTTGTTCCTGTTTACTTAAAACATGTTTTATTAACCTAATCGGTTGGAAAAGATTGCTCTTCTTTTTCGCAAACTACTCTGGATCCTGGACCAGTGGGCCCCGTCACTACGTCTATAAGCCCCTCGTATTCCACCTGTATTTCGACCTCCCAGGGTGGACAGCCCCGGGCGAGGGTCCTATAGGGCAAGCGGGTCCCACCGACCGAAAGAAAAACGGTCCTAAAAGTCTGGCGGGTAATCGAGTCTTAATGAGCATTCGATGTAAATTACGGACAAAGCTGACGTCAAAAGTCAAGATCATGTCCGAGGGCTCGACGAAAAGTCGGCATGATTTGGACTGATAAATGTCCACGATTGATCTTGACTCGTCGTCAGTTAGGCCGTAATTAGGCATGGAATAACCGTTAATCCTTGATGACTCAGTGTCATGCTGGGAGTCAGTGTATAATTTGTGCCAGTCAAAGTCAAAGTCAAGGCGCCGGTCAATATCTTGGTCAAAGTCTGCGGCGGAAAACCGGCATGACTTCGACTGATTAGGGTCCCCGAAAGATATTGAGTCGGTATGCCGACAAAGGCTTGAAAGGAAAGGTCTATACACAGACAGGGCATGACACAGACCAGACTAAAAAACCAACCGGGTCTCGGACAAAGTGTGTCACGGACAAGTGCATGGTCGACACGAGGCTCCATGGGATGTTTGGGTAGTCCTGTGCTTGCACCGAGAGGCGTAATAAGACCAAACGGGCCGCTACAGGGATTTCCCCGGGTTAGGGACGTAGTGTGCAGTGTAAGGCCAAGTGCGCGTAGTGTGCAAGCAGTCTATCTTCTTTTTCTGAGTAAAAATAGAAATTTTCGCATGTGTCTTAAAAAGCATGATGCATGATTTTTTTTTGAAAATTTTCTTTTTTGATAAAATTTTTTTGAAATCTTTTTTTTTTTGAAATTGTTTTTTTTTGAAAATATTTTTTTGAAAGCAAATGAACACATAAGCACATAATTCAAAATTCAAACAGTCCAAGGCAACGGGTCCAACAGTCAAAATTTTGACTTTTCCGAGGCGGCCAAAACAACACGAAATGTGCAAAATCAACACACACACACACACACAAAACAAACGGTTTCAAATGCCGGGACGGAAGCTTGACCCTCAAAAGCTTTTTTTTTTTAAAAACAATGATACCGGTACGTGGGATTGTTAAACCACAATTTATCCCCGACTCGTGTTAGGAGGCGATAACGGGAAGTTTAATGGTTTCCACCAATATACCAAATATCATTTTTTTTTTAGAAAAAGCTTATTTGTCCCCAGCGGAGTCGCCACTGTGATGATGTGCCAATTTTTCCGAAAGGACTTTGAAATTTTTCGTTTCTTTGAAAAACCAATCGAAAAAAAACCGGAGTCGCCACGCCATTTTTGTTTTAAGGGCCAAAACTTTGAAAAATGCCCGAGATAAGAGATTTGGGTTCGGAGGTCACGTTACACGCCGGAAAGGACGTTAGTGTGCACCCGGAATGCCTCGTAAAACGAGTCTTCCAAGCTAAAAACCATTTGTTTTTGTGTGTGTGTGTGTTACTTTGGCCAAAATAAGTTGAAACTGAGGAAAGTAAAAATTGGGAATTCTTTATTAGACTTTGGACAGATCCCATGATTTTTGGTGTGATTTTTGGGTTGAGTTTTGGTACTCAAAAGATTTTTGGAAGTTGAAAACCATTTCTGCCAGAATGAAAAAGGCAGTGGACACTTGACTTTAAAATGGATTTAAGGGCTTCAAAACTTCATAATATGAGAAAACTCAGAGAATGAAAGTTGTTCCAGACACCTCAAATAAGATTTCTGTGAAAGAATTTTTCATTTTGGAGAAGATTTGAGGACCTAAAACCTTCTGGAAATCTCAGATGTGAAATCTGGACTTCCAGAGACTGATGAACTGACCTTTAAAGGAAAATTTGAAAAAGGGAGTTTTACTCACGAAATAAATAAAGTAAAAATATGTATGGAAATCTCTGGATGTTGGCTACAAAAAGCGTTTTGTAGTCAACACCAAATTCTAAGTTTATCTGTGTCCAAAAAATTAGACCATGGACAGAGATCTTAGAAAATTGCTACTGGACAGCAACTTCTCAAGAAGGAAAACATGATTTTAAAGGGGGTTTTGCATCCATGCTTGTCCCCATTTCCCTAGGTTTTGATTAGTGATCACTTGACATTTTAGTGGTGAATCAACTATATCAAACCATCCTTGGGGTACATTAGGACTAAGCACTTCATTTGCTTGGGAAGGGGAATTTTATCCTTTGAAAAAGGAGGCTTTGACCAATTAGTCCCTCAACCAAATAAAAACTACCTTTAAGGACTTACATTATCAATACTGCCAAAAAGTCCCTACATTTTTTATGGACCAAACTACCCCACACCTCACCTCACGCATTGGAACAGCTGGAACAACGCTTCTTCATATCTTCTTATCTATTTTATTTCTCTCTCCTTTTCTCTCTCTTCCTTTTTTTTCTCTTAAATTTTTTAAATGCAATATCTCAAAATCTAAAAGTCGAAAAAATAATCCGAAATCACTGTTTTAATCGCATCGCCGAGACGAATCAAATAAGTTTACTCATCATATATTTCAAATATTATAAATAAAAGAAAATTAATTTTCACTTGTAAAAACTGAGAAAATCATTTATCATTTTTTCACACATGAGTATAAAACTGTACAATGGTTTTCACATTTATAACTGAGAAGTCTATTTCACAGTTTTGATGTAAAATAACTGTACAATGGTTTTCACATTTATAACTGAGAAGTCTATTTCACAGTTTTGATGTAAAATAACTATACAATGGTTTTCACATTTATAACTGAGAAGTCTATTTCACAGTTTTGATGTAAAATAACTTTACAATGGTTTTAACATTTATAAGCTGAGAAATCTATTTTAAAGTTTTGAAGTAAAATAACTGTACAATGGTTTTCACATTTATATTAAGAGAAGTCTATTTCACAGTTTTGATGTAAAATAACTTTACAACGGTTTTCACATTTATAAACTCGGAAGTCTATTTCACAGTTTTGACCTCACAGTTGTCAGTTTAGAAATTGACTGTGAAATTGACCTCACAGTTCTCAGTTTAGAAACGTCAAAAACCAAACCATTTCACATTCATAAATAAATGTGAAACTGACCTCACAGTTTTAGAAGTGTGAAAAATATTTCACAGTTATTCACATCACGACCAACAACTGTAAAATAGACCTCACTGTTGTTCTATAAAAGAATGACATAAAAATAGAGAAATCTATCACACAGTTATGCACAATAACTGAGAAAGTGACCTCAACAATAATAACTGAGAAATTGACCTCACAGTTGTGCACAAACAATCATCAACAACTGATAAATAACGGGTAAACCAAACATACTAAATACTAAATTAACTGTGAAGTTGACCTCACAGTTCTCAATTTAGAAAAGTCAAAAACAAAACCATTTCACATTCACAAATAACTGTAAAACAGAACTCTAAGTTTTAGAAGTGTGAAAAACATTGAACAGTTATTCACATAAAAAACATTGACGATGAGTAAAACTTTCCCATTATAAACACTCGAGAATCAACTTTTACATTATTGGAATTCAAGAACAAAACTTTTACATACATAGTATCGCAGACATAATATACATACATACATACAGTTGCTATAAAGAAGAAGAAGAAGAAAAAAATTTCAACATCTACAAATTAACTACTATTTGTTACATGCCCTAGTTCCTGAAACAATGCACTAGTCCCAACAGAGCAGACTAAAATCTGCATCCCCACTGACACAGATCACTCGAGAATCAACTCTTGAATAGTTGTTAGACTGGGACCCACAACATCTTTCCGGATTTATTAGTCTACCACAAATAACAAGAGCCAAGAGGAGAAGTTCAAATGTAAATCATTCTTCTCCGCCTTCTGTTTTTCTTCACCGGAACTGGATTTTCACTACTGCCAGGGAATTCCCAACTAGCAATGACAGCATCCCATGTAGAGCTACCAAGCATAGGGAGAAAAGGATGCCAACTACAGCCTCTTACAATTTGCTCGTGGTAATCAAGTTTAGCAACTACATCTCTGCTCGCCTATACAAGGATTAATCAACCAACGGTTCATTAAAGGTAATGCTTGAAATGTCAACGGAAAAAAAAATAGAATCTAGTCAGTCTAAGATATCAAATACATACCAGATCATATATATAAATAGAAGAATCAGCATGATCATATGGAGCAATGTTGTGACAGAAATGTCTATTGTCAGATTTGTTTAAAGTTACATTTGTAACCCCTTGATATATGTTTTACAGTACTGGTCAAAAGTACATCTACACTGGATCTGATCAACATCATTTCCCTTCCCTTCCCTTTCCTTCCCTTCTCATTGCAAATTGTTTTTCAATAACTTGATTCAACTCCTCTATGCTATTCTCATGAGCAACATTCTCAATGGATAGCATTGGTGCAGCTGTAGTGAATGGAACATCAACTTGAAACAAAAGATAAGCAAGTGTTAATGGAATCCTGTAGAGCAATCAGATTTAAAAAACCTTCAAACTCACCCCCAATATCTTGATCTTCATACAGTGCAGTAAGGTTTTCTTTTTTGCAGGAACCCTTTTCACTGATAGCTTCTTAGGTTTCACTGGAATTTCGATGTCGTTTTGAATCACATAATTCAAGCCCTTACAATCGAACCAAATTCCATTTATTAAGGGTCTTAAGTAATTCAAGCTCACAAAAATCGAACCAAATTTAACTTGCAGATAAACACAGTGAGCTCTTCAGCTTAAATCTAACCCAAAACTGAAAAAAGTAACCACCTAGTAACCTATAACATATACACCAATAAACTTGCTGCCGAAATGCAACAATTTCATAGTGTGTAATATATATTCATCCTGCATTCACATTGATAAAAAAAATAACTGAAATTCCTCAATTCTATCAAAATCAAACTCTTTTAGAAGCAAATTAAACTAAATCAACACATACAGGGTAAGGTGAGTACGAAAATGTTGGATAGTTCAAGAGATTTATGAGACGGAAAAATTACCTCGGGAATGAAGAATTCGTGGACGATGTCTCGTTGTCTATCGTGAACGGTAACTTTGTGAGTGCACACTGACGGTGAGATACTAGGAGTAGTGGCGGCGGCTACCGGCGTTTGTAGCTCCGACGTAGGTTTAAGGCAAAATTTGGATGGGTAATTGATGGCGTTTAAGGACAGAAATCGACGACGGAGTGAGGGATTCCGGTTAATTGATGAGATTACACGAAGATTGGAGACGAAGATCCATTACACGGAGATTGGAGACGAAGATCCATTGGATGTCGATCAGGCGAAGTGAAGATGAGATTGCGCATAGAGAGAGAAAGAGAACGAGTAGGAGTAGGGGCAGTTTCGCCCTTTAAATTGTTATAAATAGAGTCAGGGACTCTACGGTCGTTTTATTTCAACTCTTGGATCCTAAGGTAAAATTCAAAATGTACTATTTTTATTGATAAATTCCACCCTATCTCAAGGTGTTATTAGTAAAAATCCCTTGAAAAAGAGATTTGATGTATGAAAATGATTTTTAGGGTTTTGAAAATGTGTTTTCTTTGCAAGTAAGTAAGAGTACTTTGAAAATAATGTTGATCCTTGTAGAAGATCATCCATGGAGATGAACTTCCATGGTGATCTTCTTGGATCTAAGACAAGAAGATGAACAAACTACATTTTGGAGTTTGAAAATGCATGCATGAATGAAGGAGTTTAGGGTAAGGAGAAGGAGGGTTTACCAATCTTCTTTGTGTTTTGAGTTTGAATTGATTCAAAGGCTTGAATGTGTTTAGGGTTTGAAAGTGTTTAGGGTTGATGATTTGAGTTGGTTAAAGAGAAAACAAGTAGATAACAATGAAGTCCTCTATGTTTTCTCTCTAATCCTCCTCCTAAGGGGTGATTTGAGCTTGGATTGGTGTATGTATGAGAGTATGTATGAGAGTGATTTGAAAGTATTTTGAGTGAGTGGGGTTTGGGAAAGATTGGAGAGAAAATGGTGGCAATTCAAGTGAATTCCCACTGTTTTCTCCCTATTTTTCGCCAAGGTGCAGTTGCAAATTGTGTTTTTTCTCTCTTATTTCTGAGACTGAAGGCCTCAATTTATAGCCCTCTGGAAATGACAAAACCATCCGCGTGGATGGTTCCTGCAGCGTGCACTGTTCATTTAATGCAGCTGCAGGCTTTGGACACAAAGAATATTTTCAAAAAAAATCAAACTGATTATGTTTTTCAGCTTGCTAATTCGGGTTTTTTCTATTTCTTTTACTTTTTGAGATTCTTTCTTTGGTTTATCTTTAAATGGCAATCCCTAATCTACCCTTACTTGGTTAGAAATGTTAGGAATTGTTAGAAATGTTAGGAATGTTAAAACTTTCGTTAATTTTCTAACGAAAATACTAACAAACTCAAATTGGAGCACTTACAATCCCCCAAACTTGATCATTTAAGCACATTACATTAAGATCTTCTACCGTTCAAGTAGGGTACACTGTAGCAGCGAACTCCATGCCCCTAATACTAGGTAGAGATTTATTACTTTATACTCCTATTTGGCAAGGAAGCATCGTCGCAGCGAACGCCGTGCCCCGAGCTACTTTAGGAATATTTATTTAAAGGTATGAGAGTTAGCCATTTCGGTATCGAGCTTGGTACGGACCATCACGGCGGTAAATCTCTTCCTCCATAACGCTACTGCATACCCAGAAATCTGGTTAAGCTAGAATAATCCCTAACCAATTAATCTACACGTATGGAGGTGGAGTATCAATTAAATTGCCATTGCTCTCATTCCCTTCCATTTGATTTCACTTTAAATTTATACAAGGCAACAGGGGGGTGTCACATCACATAATTCCATACATATCAAAGGAGTACCCATATTTTGATTTTCATGATGTTGCTATTTAATAAACAAATTCAATAAATTAAACGATGATGGTGTACTATAAACTTGATAAAAGAGATCAAAATTATCAACAAAGAGATTATTACAAGACTAATTTAGAGATTTATGATACAACTATAACTTTTAAGCAATGTACCAAAATTAATCGAAAATATACCAAACTTGCATATACAGATTATCACACCACATTATCCTCATTAGCGGTCACAAAAGATCATATGCAATTATGGGAAACACCAAGAATGATAACAAAACACTATACAAGAAAAGGACATAGCTAACTACTTTTTTTTTCATTTTTTTTCACTTTTTTCATTTTTTTTAATAAAAACTAAATTAAAACTAACCTAACAACACCAACACAAAATATATACATTTCTCACCCCCAAACTTAATATGCACATTGTCCCTAATGTTAATGTGAATAATAAAAAAAAACATAAATAAAAAGAATGAAATACTTGCAACATCAATTAGAAAAAGGATTAGAAAGCTTACTTTCACCAAGAAAAATAGCCGGAAATATTCACCGTAGTCGGCCGGAAAATTCGCCGGAGGAAGAAGAAAGAACCGAATGGACTCAATTGGAGGAGACCAACCGGAAATAATGGAGCAACCGCCGGATTTGGACGATGAAAACCCCTTGATCACCACGGCCTGAACTTGTAGAGCTCGTCGGAAAGAATGGAACAAGTGGCCGGAATTTCTGAAGCTCTGCCGGAATTGATGAAAGAACTTGCCGAAATTTCTGAAACTTGGCCGGAATTTATGGAAAACACTGCCAATCAACCGAAAAGTCCACACCCACGTGATTTCACGGCTTCTGTTGACAATGGATGCAGCGAGTAACAACTTTTGTGATTTCGGAAGGGTTGATTTCGGATTGGATTTGAGAGGGTATGATTGAACGGCGAAAGTTTGATTGAACGGCGAAGGAGAAGAAGATGCGGCTGGCTGGATTTGGGCACGTTAGGTATTTGGCTGGATTTGATCAACGGACATGGTGGTGATTAGGTCGTCGGCCGGAGATGGGGGTTTTGGCCGGATTTACGGCTGGATAGGGGAGGGTTTTGGAGAAGAAGGCAGGGAAGATTTTCGCCGGATTGGAGAGGGTTAGGGTTTCGGTTTATGGAGGGAGGAGAGGTAAAGGAAGAAAAGAGGGAGCTTGAACTGCGAGGAGGAGAACAGGGGCGGACGGCTGATTGGGGAGATGAGTGAAAGGTTGAGGAAAACCTTTCACAAATATATTTTTCCTTTTTTTTTTATTTGCAAATGACCTTTGTGCCCCTGTTCCATGGCAAGCCACTTTTGATCAACAACATTTGTGTGATCACACAAAATTTTCGTGTGATCACACCAAATTCCTGAATCAACCCCTTTCCTGAGCTGAGACATTTGCGTGGTCACACACCATTTTCGTGTGATCACGCCAAACTCCCTTAGCTTCGACTTGCTCCACTAAAATCTTGGGTTGTCTCCCAAGTAGCGCTTTTGTTTAAGGTCGTATAGCTAGACCGATGCCAAAGTTATCTTAACCTTCACCTTCCTTCCTTTTGCCCACTTCAACGTCTCGCGGGTCTTCACTTTCGGTTTTAGCCCCATAAATATTCCCTTTGATATATGACCAATTAGGGCCCAAGGGAATTTTTGACTTTTAAGTTTCTTGGGCTTCTTCTCTCGGGAGTCCTTGCCACTTTCTCTGTCTTCAAAGATGGGAGGGATCACCAAAATGATTGAGGATTCGTCATCGGCATTTTCTATGAGTAGAGGTTGGTGTTCATTCAAATATGGCTTGTCGATCTTGGCGAGAGTGACCATATCTTCTTGAAATTCATTGCCCCACATCTCACCATAAAGAGCAAGCTCAATTTCATCAACTTGCTCATGCCATGATTTCTCTACCTCCTCAGTCAGCCCACTCCATTCATCATCATCAACAACCACATTATCAATAGCAGCAGACGGAGAGAGAGTTGGAAGTTCGTCACAATCGGAATCATCCTCCCCTTTCTATTGTTTCGGAGGGACCGAACTTGTATCTTGGCCCCAACCCCTTACAACCTCTAATATTTTAGTAATATGTGCATCTATCCTATCCATGGTTGCATCTAATTGTTGAGGATGAGAAGGCTCATAGTAATGTGGCTCATAACTGTTCCATCCTTGACTTTGTGAATGGAACGGACTCCCCTCTTGTGGATAATACTCAAAAGAATATGTCCCCGAAGGGCACTCATAAGAACCATGAGAGTATAATCCACAATTTCCACACGACTCATAGATGTCATAGTTAAACATCCTTGAGTCCATTTGAATGTTTAGTTGTCGGTCACCAAGTTAAAAAAAATATATACAAAATAATATTCACAATAGCAATTAATTAAATCAACTTTAAAATAAACGCGTCCCCGGCAGCGGCGCCAAATTTTGACGAGTGTCGAATTGCGTTAAAATTAAATTCCAACTCAAACTACCTACAATTGATTTGTAGATAGGGTAAGTAGGGTCGAACCATCGAGACACGTATTTCAAAGTAGAAAAGATTATTGCTAGGACAAAGATGTAATAAAAACAAGGGTTTTGTTGTTCTAAAAACTAATACTTTTGAAGAAATGACTAAATTTATATAGAAGAGATTTAAATAATAAAATGAAATGGAATTCCCGGAATTGGTTTCACAATTATGCTCAAATTTCAATAATCATCAATCAAAGTATACTTGGGGTTCGTTCTTACAAAATTATGATTGGGACACTTAGGCGGGTGATTTGCAATCAAGTGTTTCCAATTAATCTATTCCCTTGGCCCGTTCATAGATTAATTAGAAACCCATTGAGAAAAGAAGAACAACAGGAACTACAATTCTTATGAATCTTTTGGCGGGGATTCAACAAATTGTCATTATCAAGCAAATACTAATTACAATTGAGAATTTGGTGGTTCACAATTATAATTCTAGATTATTCAAGAACACATATGGCAAGCAACATATATATTCTAAAATTCCATTAAAAACTACTTGATAATCCCAAGTCTTACAATGAAAATGATGAAAATTAAAACTTAAAACATGAAATTGTTACCTCCAATCCCAAGAACTAGATGTTTAGTTACCCATGGGAAACATGAAGAACACCAAAATAAAATGAAAAAAAATAAAATGAAAAAAAGAAAAAATGAAAATATCTGATAATTCCCTAAGAATAGTGTTCCTCCCTTTTCAAAACCCAAGGCTTGGCTGTTATATATTCCTAACAGCCAAAATATGAACAGTCACCCTAAATCAAGCTAAGCCCACACAAGGCCCAACTCCTTTCAACATTCCTTGGCCCAACTGAATCCTCGGCCAGCGCCTCTCCATTTGGCCGGCCACTTGATGCTGCTTGGCCCCATTTGCCTTGGATGTCTCGGCCAACCTGCTAGCCCTTTTCCAGCAATTAGCAATTGGCCCAAATGCAATGCATTGGATTCGGTTCGTCCCATAATTACACCGTCGCCTTTTTTCGCATTTTGGACATTATAAAATTTTTTGTTGCACTTTATCCTTGAACTTTCATATTTCCACTCTGCCCCGGACTTTTAGAAAACCAATTTTTTTCTCTCACTTTTTCAAATTTGCAATTAGGTTCCTGCACTTCCAAAAATTACAGTTTGGCCCTTGAACTTCCAAAGTGGGCACAAAATGCTTCTAATTTGCTCCATCTTCACTTGATCCCTGAAAACTAAATAAACACTAAAAACACCCATTAAAACACACAAAACTCAAGGATTAAGCACATAATAAGTTCATAAAGTATTAAATGGATGAGTGTAAAACTCACTCATCAGGAACCAGTAGATGACCCGTGGTATGCTCAAATCTACCAATACTTAAAAAGCGGTGAAGCCTCCTTCAATAATTTATGCTTCTTTGTAACCCCTTCCTCCCAAATAATCATGCCTCTTTTCTCACTCTTTCATATAAAACTCCCTCTTCTTTTTAGAATTAATGAATTTTATAATTATAGAATATTATTATTGTTTTTAAATTAGGTTTGTACTATTACATCTTGATCATGCTGTTTTACAAAAAAAATTAAAAAATAGAGAAAATCTTACTGGTTAAAAAGAAATAGGTAGGTGTAGCGTTGATATTTTTATTTGAATACAGAGTTGCCACTTATTATTTATTGATGAAAAATAATAAGAAAAACCTTTTTTGATTTAAAGAGATTTGAGGGTTCGGGGGTTAAGTTATGAAATGGGAAGGTTGAGGAGCACCAATTCCACCCAATTCGAAGATCGGTCTTGCCAATTGAGTATTATTAATCTAACAATAAACAAGCAAACCCTAATTAATTTCTTAATTAGGAATGTCGGGTTGTATGCTATGAGATCGCCCCCATTGATTGAAGGGACTCTAGGCTAACCCTTTTGATGGGGTAACACTACTCTAAAAGCCAATAGGGAGGTTGAGAAGAAGAATAAAGTGTAGGAATTTACCTAGCGTTTGGAAAGTATTTGATTTAGAACGTGGTTCTAAGATGTCTTCTCGGTCGAGAAGTGATTTGGGCAGAGCTTCACCTTGATTCTAGGCTTGAGCCTTGATGTTCGTCAATCAACGTGGTTAATGAACGAATTTGGGAGTTGTTTGTGAGTGATTTGAAGGAATCTTTCAAGGAGAGAAACCAACAAATTGTGTGTGTTGTGTATTTTCGATCGGGGATCTCTGAAATACTGAAAGCCATCAGGTATTTATAGGGGTTTGAAAAGGAAAAGGTGAAGAGGGAAACCACCCTAGGAAGGTTCCAGAACCCAAATTCTATTGGATGACCGGATTGAATATGGTTTATCAAGAAAAGAGTTTGAAACGGAGAAGGAAAGTGATTCTGCACATCCTGCAGAGGGGTTGTCTCGCGTGAGACACGTATGTCCCGCGCGGGACAACTAGTCATTTAACCATTTTGTCCTCTTCAGTTATTCTGTTAGTCAGTTAGGTCCAAAACTAACGAGGTTAGTTAGAAACTTAACGAAACATGACGAAACTAATATGCTTTCATCAAAACACAAAAGAGAGACGAAGAGTAGTGTAATCATGATTTATTGGTTCAGAATGGGGTGTCTACAGAGCCCCTCGGCGATAAGACTTATGGAAGAAGTCATGTCGTCGATAGAAAAGACATCATTCTGAACAAAGGGATGGTCGTGCCGCGCGGCTGCCTACGTATCTCTATCGGAGAATCAGACCAAAACGTAGTTCGACTCCAAAACACTAAAAAGGCTATATTTCATCAGTCGGGTTTTAGAAAGGCGACACAAAACAAGCTTCAAAGCATGTATTTTTGCCTTAATGAGCATTCTAGTTACATCGACCTGAGACAACTATACTAAAAATGTAGTGATTCATCATTTAAATTAGAATCTAAGCTACAAATTGTAAGCATCATATGTAAACAAAAATCATTTAAATTAAGACCAAACTAATCTATTACAATCATTCATTTAGAATCATTTGTAAACATCATATGAAAAAGATCATTTAAATTAAGCCCAAACTAATCTATTACAATCATTCATTGTCACTAGAATAATTTTACTCTTCACTCGCATTCTCAGTATCACTACAAAACTCAATTTCGTCATCACCACTTTCAACTTCATCATCAGACTCAGATGCATACTCTTCTCCTTCCTCATCTTCTTCATCATCACATCCAGGTTCAATCAAATTGACTTCCTCTAGTTCTGCACGAGTGTTTTCGGTCATAAATGCTTCATTCTCGCCATTATCATTTAAGGAAATAATAGGAGGGACGGACATTTCTTCTTCCTCATAACAATCATGTAATGATGAATCATTCATCGAACTAGCATGCAACGGTATATCATAAGTGCTTCTCGCTTTGGTTTTCCAAACGGCCCACCAATCACTAAGCTCTCTTCATCGGTGTGGGTAAGGGGTCATATACACTTGTTGTGCTTGAGATGCAAGAATGAACACATCGTTACCCCTATGTCTAGAAGAATGCTTAACATCAAGGAGGTCAAATGTGCCATGTTTGACAATACCTCCCTCAGTGTCACGCCAGTCACAGTTAAAAAGAACAACTAAATTTCCATGATAATATTGCAATTCAACAACTTCTTGCAATATACCATAGTACTCCAGATTTCCTTTGAGATTCACCCCGCTATTCCAAGTTGAATTTGTTTGGCCATATTCTTCAGTTTGAAAAACGTAACCATTAACAAAATAACTCTTATATAAATTCACTTTTAAGAGCGGGCCATGAGCTAACATTTCTAATCTCGCAGCTTTTGCATCTCCGAGGTTGTTTAGAATCTATATAAAAGCACATAATTTAAATAAATAACAAATATTGAATATACTAAAAAAATAAAAATTGAGTAAATGAATAGATATTTACGTATTTGTTAAACCATTCGGGAAACTCTTTCTCTATCCTAATCGAAATCAAATCTGGCCCCAAATCTCTGGCATGTTCTTCAAACATTCTGCATTTTGTTTATATGGTTATTAAAAATCAATTGTATAATTGAAAGAAATTATATTAGGATTTAAATTATGTACTAAAAAATAAAAAATACTTACTACAAATAATCTTCAACCTCATCACAGTTAAGGAGAACATAGAGTTTAGCCGCTTCAAACTCCGTTCGGCTTAGCATACGAGTACCCTTTCTTTTACCAATAAATTGACTAGGTGAAGAAAACACTGATATTTTTCCATATGTACTTGTGCCACCCCCGTCATAATTACGACCCACTTTGGTAAACCTTGTCTCAATGTCAGGGTGAAAATATGTTGACACAAACGACACAATTTCATCTATAATCATCGATTCAGAAATAGATGCCTCAACTTTTGCTCTATTTTCAACCTCCCCAAAAATTGTTCAAATGGATACATAAATCTGTATTGAACAGGTCCACCAACTCTGGCTTCATAAGCTAGGTGAATTGGTAAATGCTCCATTGAATCAAAGAAAGATGGAGGAAATATCTTCTCAAGCTTGCATATTGTCACCACAATGCTCTCTTCTAACCTTATCATATCTTCAACACGAAGAGTGCTAGACGTCAATGCTCTGAAGAATTTACTCAACTCTGTTAAGGCAACCCATATTTCCTTAGGGAAATGTCCCTAAATGCAATAGGAAGCAACCTATCCAATAACACATGACAATCATGACTCTTCAACCCATATATCGTTCCTTTTTCCACATTCACACAGTTACCAATATTAGATGCATACCCATCGGGAAGCTTCAAATCTTTCAACCACTGTAGAACACGTTGTTTATCCTCTCTAGACAACACAAACGGCGCAACTGGTTTGAAATCTTTCCCATTCTTTTGAACAGTTGAGATTCTCCCGATTACATACTGCTTCGAGGTCTAACCGACCCTTAGGAGTGTCTTTTGTTGTAGACTTGAAATCCATCACCGTGTTAAATTTGTTGTCAAACACATTCTTTTCAATATGCATGACATCAAGGTTATGTCTGATCAAATTTGTCTTCCAGTATGGCAACTTCCAGAATATACTATTCTTGATCCAGTTGTGATCTTTACCAAACCCATCTAATCTCTCTTTTGAAAAATTCTTCCCCCACCTGACATCGGACAACTCAGACACCCGCTCGAAAATATCTTCACCACTCAGATGAGGAAGGGGGGGCCCGACGCTACACTCTATCTTTAGTAAATGCATTCTTCTGCCTACGAAAAGGATGGTTACTAGGAAGTAACTGCCTATGACAATCAAACCAACACTGCTTCTTATAATGATCAAGTCTGAATGCATCGGTATTTTCCATACAATACGGACATGCCAATCTTCCATGAGTGCTCCATCCCGACATCATGACATACGCTGGAAAGTCATTAATTGTCCACATCATTGCCGACCTCATGTTAAATTTTTGCAACTTGAAGGCATCCCAGGTTTGCACACCATCATTCCACAACTGTTTCAATTCATCTATTAGAGGTCTAAGATAAACGTCAACATTTTTCCTTGGATTCCTTGCCCAGGAATGAACAAACTCAAATACATATAAAGATCGGTCATACATAACCATGGGGGAAGATTATAAACCGTGACAATAACAGGCCAACATGAATAAGATTTTGCCCCTGGTCAATATGGAGAAAAACCATCTGTACATACTCCCAACCTTATGTTTCGAGCATCTTCAGCAAAATCGGGGTAAGTAGCATCAAAATGTTTCCAGGCTTCTCCGTCGGAAGGATGAGTCATCACACCCTCTTCACGAAGACACTCTTTGTGCCACCACATTGCTTCCGACGTATCTCTCGATGCGAAGATTTGTTGCAATTTGGGTATGAGCGGCATATAACGCAACTGCGCTCGAGGCACGTTTTTCTTGTGCTTGGCACTACCCCGACGTGGTGGCTTATACCTACTAAGCTCGCACACTGAACATGAATAGAGACCCTCATTTTCCTTGTAGAAAAGCATGCACTGATTCTTGCACGCATCAATTTTATCATAGCCAAGACCGATATGCCCCACCAACTTTTTAGTCTCATAAAAATTACTAACCATCTTATTTTCTTCAAGTAGCAACCGTTGCCCCCATGAGAGAATACGATCGTAAGCATGTTGGCTCATATTTAAATCAGCCTTGATACTAAGAAGCTCAGTCACTAACTCTAACACTGTTGACTTTGCACCAGGATAAACTTTATCATTTGCAGAGTCCATTAAATTCATAAACTTTTTTGCATCAGGATTGGGTTCCTCTGGATTAGGGGTCCAATCAAACTCTGGACCTGCTGCATTTCGAATCATATCTTCCATACCCAAAGACATCTCTACTTCATCAACCAACTGTTCAGGTTCAGGTTCCCTAGCCGAATTAAGCACAATAGTAGGACGATTTTGAACACTTGTTTCAACTGGATAACGCTCACCGTGCGCTACCCATATCTTGTAACCATCAACAAACCCTTGATCCATAAGATGCTTCTTTACAAATCCATCACTATGAAATTTCTTATTCTTGCACCTTTTGCACGGACACCTTATCATGCCATTGTGCATGTATTTGGGATGCGCTTTAGCAAACTACACAAAATGTTCTAAACCCGCTATAAATGCAGGTGTGATGTCTCTTCTATTAGGGTTTCTACGATTATCCATCAAACTACGATCTTCCCCCGACATATTTAACTCATGCATTTTATAACATTATAGTTTTTAGACAAAAATGATAATTACAAAAACATATAATTATGCATTTCAAGACCGTCCACACGGACAATAAAGAATCAATAACTATATGTTGACCTCAACATGATAAGTTAAAGATTCTTGAACGAGTTTCTAAGATTTTGCATTACACACACACCACTAAATTGATTTGACAACATTACGTTGTGAAATAACTTCTAATACATCATCGTAGAAGCATCATTTTACGATAATGTATTAATTTAGTCATTACATAGAAGCATTAAGTATTAATTTTAAAAATTTAATTTACTTGAATTTTTAATTAAATTTTACTTTAATTTAACTTGAAATTTTAATTGATTTTATGACGAAGAGAGTATAATTTATTAAAAAAATTATAAAACAACAACTAATATACATCGCTTACATTTATGCAAGAGATATTTCCTCTATCTATAAAGTATGTCCAAGAATCCTTCTAACTCCCTAATTCTAGGGCCGGACAAATTCATCAGCGCTAAATGAAAGGATACTAAAATATGTAGCAATAACCATCAATAAAATGCATATGCACTCAATGACTAAAGAGATACCAATACCAAGGACATGATGTAGTTATATCGTATATCAAACCCAATAAGAAATCATAAAAAAATTAAAAACAATGCCATCAGTTGCTGTCAGCTTGCATCACTCTATTACAATCCCCAAAAGTATAATAATGACAATTATTTGAAAGCAAAATATCATTCCCAACATTATCTATGCTAAAGACAACATGGTGACACTAGTATAGGTAAAATGCATAGGTAAAATAACAATTAGTAGCTATCTAAAAGTTGAATAGAACTATAGTGCAGTTGCCACTGCTTAGTGAGACCAAGTTCTAGTTATTTTCTCCTCTAGGTTGTCTTAAAGAAGTTAACAGCAGCTTTTGTGTGAAGAACCAGTTGATGTTAACTGAGGCATCTGAATCTTGTCACACTAGCTAGAGTTGTCAAACGGGCCCACCGGGCTTCACTTAATGACGGGTCGGGCCGGGCCGGGCCTAAACATTAGCGGGCCTAGCAAAAGTCAAGCCCAACCCATGTGGACATCGGGCCTTCGGGCCTATGGACCAAAAAAATAACTATTTTTTTATTCAAAAAACTCAAAAGTTTTTCATTCTATCGGGCCTATTTAGCTATATTTCAAAGAAAGCTAGTAATTAGAGTTGTATTTCATACCTTCTGAACAAACAAGCACACTGCTTTCTATGAGATACCACTTGGCAGCCTACAAGGAAACAACATCATGTTAATATTTAAAAGAAAGCTAGTAATTAGAGTTGTAATATTTCATAAATGTCTTCAAAATAAATAAGAATTAGGGCATATTTAGCTATATTTTCAGTCAGTGGAAAGTTGGCAATCTGAGAAGACACTGGAATTACAATAACAGTATCACCAGAACTTTTTTTTTTGCATTGCTCTTTCAGCACAAGGACTCAGCACAACTCAAATATTGGTTGATGGCAGAAAATTAGGGTACCAGTGAGTTAGCTTCTTATTTTTGTTTTTGAGTCAATAAGGACTCTTTTCAGATGCAGAGTATGTACCAAGGCGACATACAAGTTATGCCAATAAATCTTTGAATACAAGTTATGCTCTTTCAGCATAAGGACTCAGTACAACTCAAATATTGCATTATTTCTTGTTCTGAATCTTTGTTAACACAAAAAAGTTCAATCAAATAGTAATTGTGACCGCTATGAGATATTGAGATTCAGTTTGCAGTGTGACTGACATCTGTAATAGTGCTATTGCTGTCTTCTTTTAACTTTTTTATGGGCTTGTTTCATTACCAACATTATCATCAAATTCGATAAACAATCGCATCCGGATCGAACAATTAATCACAAAATTAAATCGATAAAAAAAGGGAAAAGAATCAACTTACAATATGAATTCGAGGAATTTGAGAAATTCGTGACAAAATTCCTTCCGTATCAATCAATCTAACTGAAACAAGCCCTAGAATTGAATAAACCCCACACAGATTAAATATCAAAACACACACATAAGAGAAAAAGGCATAAATAGAGATAAAAACGGAAGATTAAACTTACAACAGGAGAAATTGAGCCGGTTGTGTAAAAGAAAAAACTCAGCAAGAATTAACCGATTGTTTCTCTCTGATCTGAATAGGGCTTGTTGGAGGGCTGTGAGGTTATAGTGAGCGGTTTGAGCGTCGGAGAAGAGCGTCGGTGACAAGATGGTCAAAGCTCGCAGTTAGGAAGGGAGCCGCCGTTAGGAAGGGAGCCGCCGAGGAGGTCGGGAATAGAAATCGTCGTCGCCGTCGACGCAGTGAATAAGGAAGACAGAAAAATAAAACAATCGTAAATAAATTAAACAGCGTTCTTATCATATTTATACTAAGAGTTCCCCACGGAAAATCCGTGGATATTACCCACGGAATAATCCGTGGGTAATTAATTCATTTACTCACGGAATTTCCGTGGGTAATTCTCACGGAATTAATTCCGTGGGTAATTTAAACGATTAATTACGGAATTTCTGTCCGTAAAATGGTTAAATTTTTTTAAATTTGACCTTCATGAATATGTTGGTAACAAAAAATGTTCCGTTAGTAATAGTGGCGGAATATTTCATGGATAATATTTCGTGGAGAAAGCTTTTGCTAACAAGAATCATTCAAGAATTCACATTGAGGAGTCAAATTTTCTTAAAAGCTTTTTTTTTTAGAAATGAGACTAACTTTTTTGGGACAAACGAAAATAGAAAATTTTGGAACAATGTGCCTAGTAACACTTCTTTGTGAACCATTGGAAAAGGCTGCAATACCTAATTACTGGAATAACGGGCTGCAATACCTAATTAGTGAAGTACATTATTGAAGGAATATATGTCATTATCCCCTTTGTCATTTTCCATTATTTTTGTTTGGTTGAGACCCATTAATCAAACTTGTTTATTGTACTTCAACTTAAATAGTTATAATCTCTCGTGTATTTTCCCATCAGCACATATCAAAATTTCATCATTCCAAATTTCATAGCCTAACCATCAAGCTCATTTGATTACTGAAATGATCGTATATTTTCGTAATGCCCCTAACATGAAAAATGGACATTTATTTGAATTTCACTTAGGGAGTAATATAAAATCTGAATCTTTTATTCTGGAACCTAACTCAATCAAAATGAAAAAAAAAACAGACTAACTAATTCAATGGATTACATTCCATGTATTTTTTACATACTTTACGCAAATTGACTACGGTGAAGTGGCCAGAATGGAAAGAGAAGGAGGGAATACACTGCGGAGGTGGCCGAAAGGGAGAGAAGAGATTCAAATAGCCGTCGGAGTGACAAATTCGGTGTAATGAATGGAGGCCGCCGACTTGGAAGCTCGTCAATCACCATGAAATCAAATATCCTCGCCGCCTAATAGAGAGGGAGCTCACGTATATGGTAGCTCGTCAATCGGTGTCGCCGTTGAGTAAAGAGGGATCGAAAAACGTACAGAGGGAGAAAGAGAAATTCTCGTGTTATTTAAAAAAAACTTACCGACGAAAATTTAGATTACCCACGAAAATGTCTGTGGGTATTACCCACGGAAACCATTCCGTGGGTAATTCCACGAAAATTCAGTTTACCCACGTAAATATCATATTACCCACGGAAATTTTCGTGGGTATTACCCACGGAATATATTCCGTGGGTAATACCCACGAAATTTATTCCGTAGGTAATTTAATACTAATTACCCACGGAAATTCCGTCGAAAATAGCCACGGAAACTATTCTGTGGGTAATGTAAACGTTTACCCACAGAATTTCTGTGGGAAAAAAAATTACTTTTTTTTAACTAATTACCCACGAAATATTTCCGTGGATAAATTTCCGTGAGTAATCTGACAGATTCTAGTAGTGACCGTCACTATGTCAGATTGAGAAGCCTGTCCACTTTGACCTAATCCACCATGTGGTCCATGTCCCCTTGCAGTTGTTCAATAATTTATTGGATTGGTGGTAACGTATTTGATGGAGATTGTAGATTATGACGTCTTTGATGCTCATACATTGGTGGTGACATGTTGTGGGTCGTGAAATCACCAAAAAATGGATCAAAATCATTAAGATTTGGTATTGTGATGCTTGACTCTTCCACCCATGGTTGGAAGCCATAATGACCGAATGTTGAAAGTTGGAAAAGAAATGAAGGTTAACAAATGGAAGAAAGATAAAAACAAAGCAAATTTCGTTAAAAAATTAACGGAATATCGGAAGACTGTTATAATGAAAGTTAATAGAAGTAACGAGCTTAGAGAGTATAGAGAGATTATAGAGTAGAGAGATATGAGATAGCTGGGGTGAAAATAATAATGGGAACAATGGGGGGTTTGTGGTATTTATAGTAGAAAATTAACCATATCTTTTTTAACTAACTACCCGGTTAATAATGGCTAGTTGCCTAGTTCCCTAACTGACTAACCAAATCAGCCTTCTGATCCACCACCACCCAGACTCCCATATCGGTCACACATACACATAACACACACCCACCCACCCCTCAATAGTCACAACAACAGACATCAACGATACATTTTTGAAATTTGCCATTGAACTGACGGTTGAATAGACAGTTTTGCACCATCAACCTTAACGAAGAATGAACAACCAATTTAAAGATCATACGGTTTGACAGGATAATTTACGGTTTTGACCAAATCAAAATTGACGATTGAACGGAATAAAAGTGATGGATCAGGTCCAAAGAATAAAGCCCAACATTTCAAACGTTACAAAGACAATACCATGGAATGAATCAATCCAATTGCTATAATACCAAAGGTCCAACGACAAAGATTAGTAGACCTAGCTAATCGTCCGACCATCATTGGTCCCGACCTAGCTTCGTCTGACCTACGATCATCTACTTGTTCAATTTCTATCAAGCCAAGGCACAAAGTCAGGTCGACTTTGAATACTCAAGCGACCTCGACCTACCAACACGTACGTCCGTCTACGTCGTTATTTGTTACCGCCTTCTACATTCTCGGAGACAGTTACGCCCACAATATCTCCTTGGTTTTAGGGAATCACAGTGATCCCATAACACCACTATATATACCAGATAACATACAACGTTATAAGTTAATGTCTTCTTGGCTATTTTGAGATTACGTCGTTCAATACAGTTTTATATAAACTCATAACGCTATATCTCATCATCACGTCGGAGGGTATTAGCCGGAGATCAACCCGGCTAGTCATTTTTTCGTGATTTCAGGTCACAATTGCTAGGGACAACCAAATGCTGGACTAAGGTTGGTCTGGATCATTTTTTACGTCATCAGTTTGGTTCCATTGCCGGAAAGCGATAACGTTAGACCTCGAAACCTCACTCAACCGTTAACATGGTATCTGACAGACACACTGCTACTTCCTCCAGTGAGCCTATGTGCGAGAATATGGGAAACACGGATGCAGGTGCCAGAAAGCAGTGCAAACTTGCCTCCTCATCCATAAGGGTATCACACGAGAAGGGCCACTTGTTCAAACAGCATGGCCGACGGTATGGGTCTACAAGATGGGAGAAGACAGAAAAGGCCTATGCCTAACCAAGGGGTGAGCCAGCAACCAAAGTGGGTCCAAACAGGTCGAACAGCTGCAGGCGACATTACAGGTCCCTCATCTTCTCACCTTAGTAGGAAAGATATTTTGCTGGAGCGAGCTAGGTTGCTGCAGAGCTTGCTCGAAGTGGAGAATGAGTTACTCGAGCTACCCGAGTCTCCTAAAAAGGACGACAGAAGATCGCAAAGTGTAGCTCCATCTCTCACCTCTCAAAGACACACTAACGGAGGTCCTAGGCCATCTGGTGAAGAAAGAAGGAATGATATGCCTCCCCCCTCACACATTTCCATAGATTGAACTGGCGACCTAAGGGATAAGCTCAACCAACAAAGGAAACAGGAAGCTGACTCAGCTCAGAGGAGGCATCTCAAAGCTGACAAGGCTCAGAGTAGGTCACCACAAAGGGGAGAAAGATTCTTTCCCTGATGGGAAAGGAGAGAAGTAACTCCCCCAAGGAATGAGAGACAAAGGACCCTCTCTAAGGGGGAACCACATCATGAGGAGAGTAAAAAGTCTAACTCAGTCTCCCACCAAAGACGCGACATGGATGTTAGGGAGCTCCTCAACTTAAAACGAAGATTAGATGACATGGAGGCAGATAGGACTGCCACCATCGGGAAGATTGAATGAACTGACTGTACTCTTCAACCTTTAGCCAAGGATATGCTCGACAAAGGGCCTCTTGCAGGTTTCAAGCTGCCCATGTTGGAAAAGTACTCGGGTGCGACCAATGCCTTGAATCACATGCAGCACTTTGAGGCCACGATGTGTTTGGTCTCTTCTGAGGATGACGTGCTATGCAAGGCATTAACCAACACCTTCACAGATGCAGCACTGACTTGGTTCCGCGGCCTAACCACCGGTGCATCACTTCATGGAGCTACATGAGAAGGAAGTTCCTCGAAAGGTTCTCTACAGCTGGAGCTCGTAAGAAAACAGTCAATGATCTGAACAACATGACTCAGGGCAAGACCTAGAGTACTATAAGCTACTTTACTAGGTTCAAAGAGTTGGTTGACCAAGTTAAGGAAGACCTCACAGACAAGGAGGTCATCAACTGCTTTAGAAATGGAGTATCCTCTCCCGATCTGGATTATGAGCTCCAGGTTATGAGGGAGACCACGAGTAAGGAGATGTTCGAGAGGGCCTATGATATAGATGTGGCTGAAGAACGAAAGGAGAGAAGGAAAGACAAAGGCTCAAAACATTGTGAATTTAGTGAGTTGACAAAGGGGGGACAGGCGAAGAGTAACGACAACAAGGGGAAAACAGAACTAGGGCGACTAAAAAAGTCCTCGAAAACTTCACCCCACTCACGGTTAGTCAGACTGAGATCATGAACATGGTCAACCTAGGTCCTCCTACCCCAATGAATTCTCAAAACAAATTTAGAAGGGATAACGGAAGGTACTTTGAGTATCACTAAGATATTGGGCACACAACGGAGGAGTGTATGAGTCTGAAGAGGATCATCCAAAAGTGGGTGAATGAAGGAGGTTAGATAGGTTTGTGAAGGGAGATCGTCCTGAAGGAGGAGTATGACATACCAGAGGTGTGCCTGAATCAAGGCAACCTAGATTAACGTTAGGGTGATAGCCGAGGAGACGAGCAACACTGCGCTCAAACACAAGATCTTCAAGTTAAACAAAGCTCCCTATGTACCCCCAGAAGTTGTGTCCAAGAGGAGATAATAAGTTTCTACCCCTACGAACTGGCTGCAAGCATGACTGCAAGGGAGCAAATTTTGGTGATTCCAGGGCTCATTGATGACTGCACGTCGAGTAAAATTTTGGTCGACACTGGAGCCTGCAAGGGCATTCTCTATTACAGAACCTTCTTAGACATGGGGTTGACAGACGCCAGATTGTCACCATATTCAGGTTGACTAGAGGGTCCCTATTCACCA
This sequence comes from Adenophora triphylla var. japonica, assembly GCA_022495995.1. Lineage (NCBI taxonomy): Eukaryota > Viridiplantae > Streptophyta > Magnoliopsida > Asterales > Campanulaceae > Adenophora > Adenophora triphylla. The sequence goes on along the minus strand of JAFEMH010008031.1, from coordinate 31,185 downwards.
ATCACAGGGTGATGCCAAATGACTAATAGAGCTGGAGGTCGACATCGGACAACATCCCTTAAGGACAATATCTAAGGTAACATTTATAGTCATTGATGTTATAAGTGATTACCACGTATTGGGTATACCTGGACAGGTCACTCTAGGGATGGTGCCTTCAATTCCCCATCAAAGAGTCAAGTTTCCCACAATGTTGGGAGTGGGGTGCGTCCTAAGCATGGCTAGAGAATATTTGGATCATGTGCTTTGATCCAAGAAGAAGAGAGGGTTGGAAATTGACACTCCAGAGGCAAGCTGGAAATTCTCCAAGTTTGTCACCACTACTTCCAGATTATCTACGATCCAGTGTATAGAGGAGGCAACCTATCCCTCATATGACCATGTCATGACTGAGTTGACACGTCCCTCTAAAAACTCTTGGGTCACAGCAGATACAGTTTTGGTCGACCAGATCATCATTGGCGACCTATGCCTACAAATCATCCAAAACTTAGGGGCCTCTATCGGGAAAATAGCTGCTGAGATAGATGGCATGATCGAAGAGAAAGCCTCACACTTGGGAGTTGAGGAAAGAAAAAGGGTCAGAGAGATCATCATTGAGACTATGTAGTTCTGAGATGACACGCATAACTAGAACCAGTAGACGAGCTGGAAAATTTAGAAGTCAACTTATCTCACCCCGAGCAAAAAATCAGAATAGGAAGACAATTGTCACTAGAAGAAAGGGTGGAAATATTCGACCTATTAAAAGAAAGTGCTGATGTCTTTGATTGGAAGGTAGAAGACATGAGGGGTATCAAAGAGGAGGTTGTTGTGCATCGTTTGGAGGTCAACCAAACCACGAAATTCAAAAGCCAAAGGCTAAGGGTGTTTGCTGAAGACAAAAAAACAGAAATCAAACAAGAGGTAAATAAGCTCCTTAGTGCAGGCATAATCAAGGAGGCATCCTACACTACTTGGCTGGAAAATGTGGTGATGGTAAAAAAGGCTAACGGAAAGTGGAGGATGTGCATTGACTTCACCGATCTAAATCTAGCATGCCTAAGGGACAGCTACCTGCTCCCATGGATAGACAAATTGGTTGACTGAATAGATAGACATGCCACCCTCAGTTTCCTCGATGCTTATTCAGGATATCACCAGATCAGAATGCACGAGGATGACATTGAAAAGACGGCCTTCCAAGCTCCTGGGAGTATATATTGTTACACCAAGATGCCATTTGGACTGAAGAAAGCTGGTACTACCTACCAGAGGATGGTAAATAGAGTCTTTTCTATACAGATTGGCCGAAACATGGAGTTCTACATTGATGACATAGTAATCAAAACCAATCGATCTAAGGGAAACATTCGCCAATTTACGAGCAAACGACATGAATCTGAACCCGAGCAAGTGTGTTTTGGGTAGAGGCTGGTAAGTTTTGGTTTCATGATATCACAAAGAGGCATCAAAGCTAATCCAAAAAAGATAAAGGCCTTGGTAGAGATGCAGGAGCCTACTTGTATCAAGGAGTTCCAATGATTAAATGGTAGGGTTGCAGCTCTAGGTCGCTTCATAGCAAAATTAGCGGAGAGATCTCTCCCCTTCTTCAAAATTTTGAGGGGGACGAAACACTTTGAATGGATGGCTGAATGTTCCTCGTCGTTCCAACAGCTAAAAGAATACCTCGCCTCTCCACCATTTCTAAGAAGCCCAATCCAAGGAGAGAGTTTATACATTTACCTATCGGCTGGAGATCAAGCAGTGGCCGCAGTTCTGGTCAGAGAGGAAAATGACCTTCAGAAACCAATCTACTATGTAAGCAAGGCCTTGTCCGACATAAAAGGGCGATACTTCAATGCTGAAAAGGTCGCCTACGCCTTATTGGAAGCAGCCAGAAAGCTCAGAGCTTACTTCTCTACTCACACTATTGTCGTACTTACTAATGCTCCATTGAGAAAGATATTGCACAAACCAGAAAGCTTAGGTCGACTGCTCAACTGGTCTATAGAATTGACGGAGTTCGACATTGAATACAGGCCTCGAAAAACATTGCAGGCTCAACCTTTGGCAGACTTCTTGGTCGAGCTTACGTTCACCAAGGAGGATATCAGGGAAAGCACCCCAAAAGAAAGCTTGAAAGGGAAAAAACAATCGCCCCAATAGACAAGGAGCTTACCCGATGATTGCTGGAAGGTTTACTCAAATGGGTCTGCTACTAGGGAAGTTAGTGGAGCAGGAATCGTGTTGATCAAGATAGAGATGGGTAGAGCTTTTGAAGAAGCCTAAGGTTCAAATTCCAAGCCTCCAACAACCAGGCCGAGTATGAGGCCTTGATTGCATCAGTTGAATATGCCAAGTGCTTTGGAGCGACCAAGATCATAGCTTATTGTGACTCACAACTGATTGTGAATCAAGTCAAGGGAGAGTACGAAGTGATCAACCCAGTTTTGATCAAGTACTGCGAACTGGTGAAGAGGTTGGTCCAGGACTTGGAGTTTTGGGAAATACGAAGGGTAGACCGCGAAGAAAATGAGTTGGCCGACCTACTCTCCAAACTAGCTACCTAAGACGAGCGACATGGAGAGCCAATATCATACTTAGAGCTTCCAGTATATGAAGGAGTGCAGGTTCTATGCTCGGTCTATGGCTCTAAGTGTTGGAATGATGAAATGAAGGCTTACATTGAAATAGGCAAACTGCCAACTGACGAGCAAAAAGCGATAGCAATCAAGAATAAGTCCCCTAGATTTGTTATACATTGGGACACACTATTTAGAAGATCAATTGTGAAACCATTGTTGAGGTGTATTCATCCTATGGAGGTTCCTCAACTCTTGCTCGAGGTAAATAGTGGACTATGTGGTGGGCACCCGTGGGCCAGAACTTTGGCGGACAAGATACTCACCTTAGGATACTATTGGCCTCATATAAGAGAATTGCCCGTGAGTTCGTGTAAAAGTGTGAAAAGTGTCAGAGGTATGCCGACATGCCAAGACTCCCTATAACTGAACAAACACCGGTGATCGCAGCTTGGCCATTAGACATGTGGGGGGTATATTTGATCGGACCATTCCCACCCGCCCGAGAAAATTGTAAGTATATAATTGTGGCCATTGATTATTTCACCAAATGGATTGAGGCAAAGCCTTTGGCAAAAATAACAGAGGAAAACGCCATCAACTTCATCCACGATTACATTTGGTGCCACTTTGGGGTGCCACATTCAATTGTTTCAGACAACGGACTTCAATTTTCCACAGACTTTGAAACAGAAATGAATAGATTGGAAGTTAAACACTCGAAGTCGTCGGTCGCTTATCCTTAAGGTAATAGGCAAGCATAAGCAGCAAACAAACTGGTATTGACAGCATTAAGTAAGGGCCTCATTGGTCGAGCTGGAAGATGGTTGGACGAACTGCCCCTTGCTCTTTGGGCAGTCCACACAACCACCCGAGGGCCAACAGGAGAGACCCCATTTGCCCTTACTTTTGGGTCGAAGGCCATGACACCTACCAAGCTACGAATTCCTACAGCTAGGGTGGCTTTGTTTTATCAGAACCAGAATAACTCCAACAGATTGCTCGACTTGGACCTACTAGACAAGAAACGGATGACTTCTCAGCTTAGAATGGTAAACTACAAGCATAAAACTAAGGGTTATCATGAGAAGAAGGTCAAGAAAAGATCATTCAACGTTGGGGACTATGTGTTAAGGAAGATTAAGGTAACCGGAATGAAAGCTGAACATAATAAGTTGTCTTCGAATTAGGAAGGACCCAACATCGTCACCAGAATTGTCAAGGAGGGGACCTACGTGGTTGGCCATCCAGATGGTGACGAGCTGAAACATCCTTGGCATGCTAGCCACTTAGCTAGATACTATTTCTGATTAAGCTCTTTATGTAACGATCTACTTTATCAATAAAATGGAGTTATCCCCGAAAAGTTCTATTCACAAACTGTGTTATCTTTGCATCATGATTCGATTCTGGTCTGACTCTTAGTCAATCTCAAAATATTAACAGGCTCGACTAAAGTCCTAAATCAATCTCGTTCTTAAATAGGTTCGACTGAAGACTTACATCAGTCTCGTTCCTTAAACAGTTTTGACTAAAGTCCTAAGTCAACCTCATTTCTTAAACAGGTTCGACCGAAGACTTATGTCAGTCTCGTTCCTTAAACAGGCTCGGCTAAAGTCCTAAGTCAACCTCGTTTCCTAAACAGGTTCGAATGAAAACTTATGTCAGTCTCGTTCCTTAAATAGACTCGACTAATGTCCTAAGTCAACCTCATTTCTTAAACAGGTTCGACTGAAAACTCATGTCAGTCTCGTTACTTAAACAGACTTGACTAAAGTCCTAAGTCAACCTCGTTCTTAAACAGGTTCGACTGAAGACTTATGTCGGTCTCATTCCTTAAACAGTCTCGACTAAAGTCCTAAGTCAACCTCATTTCTTAAACAGGTTCGACTGAAGAGTTATGTCAGTCTCGTTCTCAAACAAGTTTGACAAAAAACTTAGTCAGCTTCGTTATTGCAAACTGGTCCGACTAAGACTTTGGTCGATCTTCTACTTAGTCTAGTTCGACAAAAAAAGAGGCAAACTGGTACAAAGGTCAACTAGCATTAAAGTAGCAAGTCTCCCAAAAGCGGGTCAGGACTTGCCCAAATTCAAAAAACAAATGTTATAAGTTAAAATGCCTCCCAAATTAGGCTAAGGCATTGACAACTAAAGAGAATAAAGTAAAAATGTTTGGAACTTGTTCATTACAAAATTGAAAAAGAATAGAAGATCAATCTTCTTGGTCATTGGTGGGCTACTCTGGCTCTTGTTGCTGCTAACTCCGCTAAGCCTCATCAAAAACATGGTCTTGGGTGACCTCTTCATCCTCCTCATCAGCCTCTTTCAACTTTTGAAGGACATTATTAAAATTCCTTGGCTCAAAGGGAGGGGCAACCTAAAGCTTCACTCCATCTTCAGCGTCTTGCTGGGCAATAACGGCCAGATCGTTGGCATTAAATGGAATAAGGGAGTGACCAGCTCGAGCTGCCACGTCATACTTTTCAGCGTGGGCCCATTCAGCCAATTTCTCAATGTGTAGCTTGACTGAAGGATCAACCAAGGCCCAACAAGCCATCTGTTGATGACCAACATCATAAAAATCCCTAGCTCGGGATACTATAATGTGGTAGCATTCATCGCTGTTCTTAAACAGCTCGATAAAAGCCTTCTCTCTTGCTTGGGCCTCCTCCTCCCATCTGAGTCAGGCAGCCCGATGATCCTCACTCATCTTGATCATGCGATTATTGTGCTCTTGAATCATCTCAGTCAACTGTCCCAGCTCTCCTTACAGCCTGACCTTCTCTTGCATGGCCGCAGCTGCCTCCTCTACCAAAGTAGTCTTCATAGGAGCAAAGGATTCCACCGAGCCTGAAGGGGAACAAGCCGCTCCCTTGCTACTTCCAGATTGGCCAAAGCCTCATCCCGCTCCTTCTCAGCATTGAAGTGAGCGGCCTGGAGAGCCCTACATTGGGAATCAGATTCCACCAGCTTCTCCCTCAGCTCGGCCGCTTCCCTAGCCTTCCTCGAGTATTTAGTGGAGGCTATCTGATCCTTCTCTATGGTTTCCCTCCATCTGCATTTGGCCTGCTCAGTGAGAGAAAGAGACTGCAAAAAAAAAGATAGTCAATACAACAACTATCAAAACTAGAGCGACCAAAATGCTGGGATCAAACAGAAACAAAAAATAAAGTATGAAAGGCACAAGTGTTACCTTGGAGGAAAGGAGGCCCGACCTATCACTGTACTCTTTTGGAGTAAGGCCATCCTCAGCAAACTGTGCAAGCATGTCCCTATCTGCTGCTCTTCTCACAATAACTTGCCCCAATCCCAGCTCGAGATAATGACGGCTCAATTTGTTGACCCCAGCAAGGGGAGGGACATCACTTAGATTCTCCAACAAGGATTGCACTTCATCAGTGCTTCTTGATGGGGAAGCTTAAGGTGGAGGATGGCTGGAGGTAGAGGCAGCTGCTCTAGAGGTGTCGGCCCCATCAAGATCTTGGTCGACACGCGACCTCTTCCTTAACTTGCTCAAAGAGAGGTCAGCTTCAATCTATTCTTTCCCATCATCAACAAGCTCCAGGTCAATAAAATTTAGGGGGTCTGCCCCAATTGACTTATGCTGGGGGTCCAAGCCCAATTCCATTTTGGTCGACACATCGACCTCCCCCTCTAAAATAGAGCCTCCTCCTCCCATTTTTGGAACCCTTTTTGCCACCTTAGTGTTACTCTGCCAAAATGAAAGGGTACACATAGTAATCCCAGAAATTCACACATAATTCCTCTCTCTCACACACAAAACTCACTCTCTCTCATACAATTCTCTACATCACACACATCTAATTCTACATCCAATTATATCTGAGTTCAATTCTGGTTCTGGAGCTGAGAGCTGAAGGATTCTATACCTAACTTGGTATAGGATTTGTGGTCTATAAAGGTGACACTCTTCCTCCCTCCTTCTCTCTCTTCCTTTCTTATTCATGCATCCATGCTTAATTTGATGAGCATTGGAGAATTATGATTATGAAATCTCTGCTCTAGTCTCAGATGATGTGAATCGGTAGTTATTTTCATGTTATTTCATGTTATTAAGTCAATTTTATATGTTTTTGCTTGTTTATCAAGATGAGTGTGGATCCCTCATATCCACACCCTCTTGAATGTTGACTATTGATCTCTGTGGTCTCTAGAATGCATACTGCTGTAATTTGATCTAGATATTTCTTTGTTTATTCTGCAAGCCAAGTTTGTAAAGCTTCTGCAGATGGCTTCTTGTATCCCGCGACACATCTAGCCAGTCTAGATCATGTGTCCTGTGACACATCTAGCAAGTCTAGATCCTGTGTCTAGCGACACACCTAGCCAGGCTAGATCATGTGTCCCGCGACACACTTAGCCATTTTGCAGAAGTCAATTTCCAGTTGTAATATGTTCTTAAATCTTGTATCTCGGGATGTGGCCCCCCGCTCAAAGTGGTTCACAAGTTGTATTTATTTCATATTATAAATAGAAAATGCATTTATTCTCTTTTGTCTCACACATGGCACACACTTGTTGAATATTATGGATGTTAGATTAGAAAGACTCGTTATGAGACGTTTTGGGTGAACTTCTCGTTCTTCCCAAAACGTAACCCGACCCCCGAATCCATTGTCTCTTTACAAAAGGTTTTTCGAAGTTTTCCTTTAAAAATGGAGTGGCGACTCTCTTATTTCAAAATCGCGCTCGTATGTTTCGTCTCATTTTCTAAACCATTTTCAAAACTTCCCATGCGTTTGCATGCGGACGGGGCGTATGTTCAGTGGAGACTCCGCTGGGGAATTGAAACTTGTTTTCAAATAGTGGGTCAAGCTTTCGTTCTTTCTAACATCCTTTATATTCACTTGTGTGTTACTTGTTGGTGACCTTATGTGTGCATCTTCTATGCTCCCTTGCTTGCCATGTTTCTATGTATTCATATTCTGTTGAGATGAGGCTATGAGATGAGTCTTTGCCTTGAAGAGAGCTGGTTCTTGTTCCTGCCTTGGGTTCTGGAATTATGGCTTGCCTGGTCGTGTGACAGGTTGTGCCAGGTCTATCCTGTGTCCCGCGACATAGTTGCCCATTATGCAGGGTTGTTCAGGTTTTGATTGAGGGGCAGTCCCTTTGATCAAATTATGATATTTGATTATTTTATCATGTGGATTCTAGTGTGAGTTGTGTTTTCCTTTGTTATCTCTTTCAAAACATAATCAAAAAGACAAAAAAAAAATCTTTTTTCTCAAATAATGTAACATAGTCAACCGCACACTACCTCACCAGTTCTAGATCCCATTTTTGGAGCGATTGACGGCATCGCAGATGGTGATGTATGTCGCCTATGTTTGAGCGCCTAATAGCAATCCTGGCACCCTAGATGCACCCCTAGGTTGGATCACACTTTTTCAGCCTACCTTATACGGTTGGTTTTTGATACACCATTTTCAAATATACTAAAATAAATTGTTTGAATTTTAATCATAGGCTATAATACCTACACGACCTAGCACGTATGGGCATGTTGCCATTGCAACATGATTTTGACATGTCGCGGTGCCAACATGTACCGATGAGAGGTCATGCCAGATTTTTTCTTGAAATTCTTCAGGAACTACGCGTCATGCTGTCGAATTTTTTAAAGAAATTTGGTCTACTCGTCCGCTCCAGAAAGCTTTGGTCTTGTATTGGTATTATTGACTATTATTAATTTTTTATACAACGCATTTGGTATATTTCGAATGGTATATCCCTAGGTTTCCATTTGAGGTTTAGATTGCGAAAAAGAAGGCTTCTCCTTTTCCAACTGTTCCTAGGACTTCTAAAAGACATCGTTTTCTACTTGAACATTAATAACAAGCTTGCACGAGTCCGTCTCCCATCTCCTTTCCCTTTCTTCCCTCTCAAAGCTCTTTACCTCTGCAGCTACGGCAAGTTGGTTCTGTGCTCTGGTTCCTAGTGCTTGTTTAGTCCGCGTTCCAGAGGCAGCGGAAGCAGTTACAGTATCTGAGTGGTATTCTTCATCTGATTCAGAGACCGAAATGTCTAGTGCAGAGAATGTTATGACAAACCAGTCTGGAGGTTCGCATGCCATGGGTCAGCAGAGTGCAGATGGTTTATCTATTGAAGAGTTCCAGGCTACCCTTGAAGCCACTCTTGCTCGTGAGCGTGAGGCCCAGTTGCTTGCTCATGCTGCTAAGGCTAGGGAAGATGAAATGCATGAATGCTTTGTGGAAGCGATGGGCATTCGAGGAGTTGCCGTGACAAGGCGTGAAGATGGATCATACGAGGAGATCACTGATGCCAATAACACTGACCTTGGAGCCAGAAATGCTTCTCTCCCTCCTCAACCCACCTATAATGCTACACCTCCTCCCCTTACTTATGTTTCTCGACCCGTCTTCATGCAAACGCACAGGATAGGTATGAATGCACAAGGTAAGACCCCTCCTACGGCACCTCAACCAAACCAAGCTCAGAATCAGGGTATGCAGTTGAATCCTCAAGGTGGTGTTGGCAATGTTGGAAGGCTACAACCAAACTTCTATGATTTGACGTCATCACCGAATCCTGATGCTTCCATGCCTTCTAGTCAGTTTGGGTTGCAGTTTCAGAACAGTCATCAGTCTCAGCCTCAACAAAGTCTTCAGGGTTTTTGGCTTTCGAGTTCCCAGCATCAGGAATGTTTCCTGGGTGGTCAATTTCGTGGTCCTCAGTTACAAGAGGGGTCCCAATACCAAAGTCGCATCGGTTCTTGGCAATCGGTTCAATCATGAAGGATTTTGCAGGTTCCTTTTAATCAGTCTTAGCCTCAGGGAGGGTTTTATCAGCCATTGATGGGATCAACCCATGGTTTCGGTTCATCGCCTACACATCGTCAGTTTGGATCAACTCAGTATCTAGGATCAGCTCCTTATTTGACTACTAGTGCTCCGCTTCAGAATCAGAATTCTTCATTCCAGAATGCGCATTTTCCTCAGTTGCCCGGTGCAAGTCAGTTTGGACATTTGTCAGCTCAAGGAGGTTCTCAGCAGTTGGGTAATCAGAATGTGGTACAGTTCAATGGTTATGATCAGTATGGGAATAAAGTGCCAAACTCAGTTGGTCTGTTTGATAGCAATTTGAACGTCCCGAGTACTTTTGGTCTTCCACCAGCTTCCTTGCCTACAGTGCATCCTTTTGAGAATCCTTTCTTCCAGTCAACCAATTTCGTGCCTTCCTCAACCGTGTCTCCCACTATTCCTCAGCCTTCTAATGTAACTCCCGAAGTCGCCGCTCTGTTGGAGCAAATGAAGGTCATGCAGCAGCAGATTGATAAGTTGACCGTGGGAACGAGTGGACTCAAGGTAGTGGATCCAGGACAAGTGAAAGCTCTCCCTCACAAGTTTAAGATGCCAAAGATGGAGTTTGACAGGACTGCATGTCCAAAGACTCATGTTGATAATTATGTGATGACAATGGGAGCAATGGGTTGCACACCTGACTTTATGGCTCTGCACTTCTACCTCACCCTCAAGGGTCCAGCTTTGACGTTGTTTCTCACTCTTAAGCAAGAAATTGATCCACTTGGAGTCAGATTACTGAGGTTTTCCTTGAGAAGTGCCGGTGGAAATGCGGAATGGCGTACAACCGGGGATGATTTGGTTGGTCCAATCCCGGAAAAGAATGATGAATCAATTACTGATTTCTACAAAAGATGGAACGCAAAGTTGAATGAGTTATCTGAACCAATTCCGCTGCAAGATCAGAAAGTCATCTTTCTTTCATGTGTGAAACCAATTCTCAGAGAGGCTATTGGAAGTGGATGGTATCTTGACTTGAGAGAGGTGGTTGGAATGGGAGCTCGTAGTGAGAACAGACTCTTCAATCTAACTCCAAAAACTAATGCCAATAGTGGTGGTGGCTACCATTATAGAGCAGTGAATCCAATTTCAATGGCCCCGAAAGTGAAAGAGACAGTCAAGGATAACAGTATCAATAATCTTCAGGGAGGAGGTAATGGTCAGAATAATGGGAAATTTCAGCCCCGTAAGCAACCGAAATTTGATGATCTCGGATGACTACCGAAGAAGCATTCAATGGTTTGATTCGAACTAGGATGATTAAACCACTTGACAACTATAGCCCCGCTAACCCCAACCCAAATCTGGACACGAGCAAGTATTGTCGCTTTCACCAGTATCCCGGCCACACTACCAATAATTGCATCACTTTGAAGAGGATCATTCATTGACAAGAAGATTGAGAAAGCTCCTCTCCCCAACACTGTCAGAAATCCCCTTCCAAACAATGGGGTCAACATGATAGAGTTTGTCAATGAATGCTTTGTGAATGCCATAGATTTTGGGAGAGTCGAAATCCCAGGGTACCCTCCCATCCAAAGTTGAAGAAGTCAGTTTTCGTAGGTTCTAGAATGTCCCTTTTAGACATGAGTCTGTTGAGTCCACTTTGGACTAGTTATTGTTCTTCCGGTAATAAGAGTCTTTATTTCTTTTCTTCCTAGACTCGAGATGTCATTTGCACACCTACATTATATTTAAATGAAATGGTTTTATTCTATATGATCACTTGTACTACTCACCAAATAATCTCTTGAAATAGCTAATATTTAGATTAATTGGCGTGAGAATATCAATCGATATCCTTGTCGAGTTGGGGCTTACCAATCACATATCTCACATCTCCTGTGCTCTTTCTTTGGCTCATAGGCTCACATATCTTTCATCATACACATCATTTCGTTGGTCAATGAATTTGCATTAAGCAAGCAATGAAGCCTCAATTTCATTTAGGTCTTCTGGTAGGGATTGCAGCTGAAACCTTTCATCATAGGAAAGCCATTACCTTACCCTTACCAAACAATATCCTTCATTTCAAGATCGGCATGCTTTGAAACCCCGTTTATCCACCACCAGAAGAAAAAGCCTATACTAGGGGCTCCTATGACTCACAGGAAAATTGACCGCCTCCAAACTCAAGAATGGCGGAATGCAACGAACCACACTAGGGGCTAGCAAAAATAGCACAAAAAAAAATCTTCCTTAGTGATTCTCTCAAAGCAAATAATGATCTAGCTGTTTACTCAAAGGGAGTCTCGTAAACCATAAAGAGACAACATGAATTTCCCCTCGCCAACACCTGCCAACCGATTCCAACCATCCTCTCACTTTCAGAGGATACTCCCATTACCCTTGACCTCGCTGAAGCCAAATTTGACCTCTCATTCTTAGAGACAGTGAAGATGCAACCACATTTTCCCGCCATAGAAATCCTAAACACATCTTCGAAAGCCAACCTCTCATCTTCAGAGGTTTAGTCAGCAAAAAGCCCAGCCAGCCTCTCACCTTAAGAGTTCATGATGCAAACAAAGATCCAAATCACCCAATGGCCGATCGAAACCCTGAGACCCAGCTACAGTTCTTACCGAATAGCAGTCTAGTCCCAATTTAATCAAGGTCTAAATCAAATTAAAAATTCATTGCTTGCTTAAATTGGAACCTAATACACCATGGTTCGAGACCATCAATCAGAGATTATGCAAATTCAATTCTTTCTTTGTCGTTTTATGTGAGCATATTTCATTTCCTCTCCAAGATTAGGAACCTGTCCTACTCTTGTGAAAATTCACATCCTTTCTGTTCCCCAAAAAGATACTTCCCATGTATGCTTCACTAGGGCTTCGCATCAGTGTCTCTCGACGACACTCCAGTAAATTTGATCCTTGATATCGGTTGGTTTTCTCCTCTTAATTAATAAAAATATTTGTTCATATCAGGATTAGCGGTTGAATAACCTGAACATTAACAAAGGGTTTTAAGCAGTCTTGTGATCATTGTGAATAAAATAAGTTTTCATATGTCTCGTTAAGTCTTCTTTATTCTACACAATAGGAGTATAGAGCTAAACACTGATTTTCTGTTAGCAAGGGCTTCCATACACTGTTTACAAACTTTGCTATGATTACACTCTCTCAAAAGAGTCAAACCCAAAGTGACTTTTTTACACAAAATCTAGATTCATTCCTACTTTACAAAAATGTGCCCCTGCATGTATATATTTCCGAGTCTTTTCCAATAACTGTTTGACTAGGGTACAAATAGAAGGATGGTGAATGTGCGCTCGCCCAGAAAAAAATGAGTAAATCGGAGTCGCCACGTCGTTTTAAAGGAAACATTGAAAACCTTTGAAAAGAAGAAATTGGGTTTGGGGGTCGGGTTACGTGTTGGGAATAACAGAGTTAAAGCCCCAACATGCGTCGTCAGTAATAGAGTCTTTCTATGTTCAACATCGAAAACATTCAAATGTTATTGTGCAATTTGTGTGAGAAAAAATATATGATAAAATGCATTTTAATGCTTTGTTATTATTCCAGCTCATTTGAAGGAATTACATCTTGTCGAAGCCATTTACCGTGTGGAGGCCACATCCAGAGTTACAATGCTATGAGCCCGATTCTGATTGGAAAATGACTTACGGAATGGTAACTTGTGTCGCGTGACCCACGGGATGCCTTGCCTGCAGGTTGTGTCGCGTGACACGGGTTTGTGCTTATGCGAAGCCTTACGAATTGAGCACGTAATAATGCGAGATGCGATCCAAATCTAATTATATCTATCAACAATTTAGCTCGGCCCGGCGCATGAATCACCCCTCCCGGATCGATCAAGGGGTATGGATATGGGGAGATCCACACTCCCTTAATATGTGAACGATCTCGAGGAGCAGTTACAAGCTGAAATAGGGATTTTACGCAAGGAGACACACTTATGTCACAGTGACACGAGGACTCCACATGTCCAATTGTGTCGCGTGACCACATGTTCTGATTCTGCAGGAACCTTGGAATTTGGAAATATAGAATGAACGGAGTTTCATCAATACGGATCAAGTTAGAACATCAATTCAACCCGAAAAATACATGAATCAATAAGCTTGTTCGACCCGAGGGGGTTGTGGATATGGAGAGATCCACACTCCCTTGATGAACAAGCAACAAATATGATCCAAATTACATCATGAACATCAATTAAACCAAGCAAGTCGAATTAAACAGAGAGATGGCGATTGTGATTCGACAATTAGAGGAACGGATGGAGTATAATTTTATCGAATCGAGATGAAGAGATAAAGCAATGAAGCAAGCAAGATGGCAAATATGAGAGAAAAAGAGGAAGGGAGTTGTTACCCTTTGTAGATTCACACAAATCACTACACCAAAGTTAGGTGTAGTGACCTTCAAATCGGCTTCGGATGGGGACTTGAACACAAGAGGAGCCTTACGGAAGCTTAGAATCTTCAATGGTGTGTATGGATATGTATGAGAGAGGGGAGAGATGAGTGAATTGTTAATGAGGGATGAATGAGAATTCAAGGGGAATTGGTGTGTCTTGTGTGTGGTGTTTAGGAGGGAGAGAGGTTTACGGGCATATTTTTGGTAGGGTAACGGTAGGGAGCTAGAAAGAGGATCCCAGGATATGAGAGGGGTAGGAGGTCTTATTTATAGGTTTGCGATGACGTGGGCAAGTTATGTCGCATGACCTTACACTTCCATTTTCCGTGGTTCGTTTAGAAGATGTCGCCTTTTTATTGTGACTAAGCTTAAGCCAATAACCGTTTACGGCGCCAAAGACACAGTTACCGGGAACATTCCAAGGTAATTCCCCACTTGAGTCCAAACTTGAATAATACCTTATAGGATTCCTTTTACTGAGAGAAAATAGTTAAAAGTACTTCCTTCGCAAGAAAACTTATAAAAAGTTTTCGAAAAGAAGTCTTGGAATGGGTGAGAATTTACCAAAACGCCCCTTAGTGCAATTTTATCATATTAAAATGCACCTATAAAGGGTCGCAATTGGATTGGCGTACTCGCTTGAGGCCTCCTCGGCAATGCGTCACTTACGTGGAAGAAGTGAGGTTGTCGACAGAAGAGACTCCAATCCCAATGAGCGGCGGGGATATGGCGGATGGTGGAAAATGATTGATGAGATCGGATGGGTTGGACCTTTTGAGAAAAGGATTCCTCACGTATCCCGTAAGGGAATCAAGCTCGAGTCGTGAGTTCGGATAGAACTTGGATAGAGCGAGCAGCACTTCAAGGTGCGGGGGTCACATCCCAAGAAAGACCGAAGTGGTCGGATGACTATTGAGGGAATTCACTCGGGAGATTTGAGCGTTAGGGGAGTCACCCGAGAGATTTATTTGTCGGGGGAGTCACCCAAAGATTTGATTGTTAGAGCCACCCGAAGACTTGACTATCCTGGAGTCACCGAAGACTGACCGTCCGGAGTCACCCGAAGATTCTGACTATCCGGGGAATCACCCGAAGACTGATCACCGGGAGTCACCCGAAGAATCATCACTGGTGAGTCACCCGAAGAATTGATCGTCCTAGAGTCACACGGTACAGCTATTAAGGGTAACGAAAAAGCAACTATCGGGAAATCACCGAAGACTCATTGTCGGGAGTCCGCGAGAAGAATCGGCAATTCGAGTCACCAGAAAAATTGGTGTAGAGTCACCGAACTTGACTATCAGGGAATCAGAAGATTGGCTATTGTCAGAGGAGGTCACCCGAAGAATCGGCTGATCGAGGAGTCACGGAGAAGAATTATTTGTCAGGAAGTCACCCAAAGATCGGCGTCCGAGGAGTCACCAAAGATTTGTTGGATGCTTTAAGAAAATTAATTGAGCGAGATAAGCTTTCATTCTGTGTCTTGTACCCTTAGCCTCGTAAATGCCGGAGGAGGCTGGGGCTACGGGCCGATCTTGATGGAGAGTTGTAGCTGCTATGGGAGGGTCTTAGGCTACAATCGGGCCGATGTTGATGGAGGGGTTGTAGGCCATTTGGCTAGGAGGATCTGTAGGCTGTGATGGTGGCGATGAAGAAAGGTAGCTGCCAGGGGACTTAGGCTACTATTTGTTTGATGAAGAAAGGTAGGCGCGGGGGACTTAGGCTCTTGTTGTTCTTGATGAAGAAGCTGCTAGGGGACTTAGGCTACTATTTGTTGATGATGAAAGGTAGCTGCCAGGGGACTTAGGCTAAAGGTAGCTGCCAGGTGTGAGTACCCCGACCCGAACTCGTGTTTTTGGGTCCGCTTTACTTGATTTGCCTAATTATTTATTTGCATTAATTCTGGGCTTGCTTATTTTATTAATATTGGTTTTGGGCCTATTTAATTATTTGTATTCATTAAGTTTTGGGCCTGCCTCCCTTCGGCCCATTCTGCCAGCAAGGAGACCGGTGTCATACGACACTCCAAATAGATTCTCAGTCAATATTAAATAAGGGATTTATCTCATTTGTAAAAGGGGGGATCTCTCTCACTAGAGACTCTCTCTCTAGACGCAAATTTCCATTCCAAGCTCTCTCTCTCTCTCTAAATGCAAATGGCGTCTTCAACAGCCCCTTCTCCCTAAATCATCCTCATCATCCAAACCAGTTATCTACTTTCCAAATCAACGCTCCCCTTCTCTCCCGGCCACGGCGGCAATCCAATTCCCTTCAACCAATTCCGATCAACACCTACCGCTGCATCACCGGTTCTCTCTCTTTCCTCAACCAAGCAACGACCGCTCTCTCCAATCGTTCCTCATGGTTGAGCTATCCCCAAAACCGATTGCCTTCACCCCTGTCCTAAACCCATTTTCCAGCAACCAATCCCCCACAATCGCCCATCACCGTTCTACCTCCAGCAACGAGCTTCCTGGAATCCACCTCCTCCTACCTCGACGTCGACGGTGAACCCCAAAGCCATCAACAATTTCTTCACCGTCCTCAGCAACGATCTCCTTCTCTGAGTTAGACACAAACCCAGCAAATCCTTCTCTCTATTTGAATCGATCCTCACCTGGTTCTATCCCTGCTCACTACCCAAATACACCGATGCCGTCTCCTCTGTTCCAGATCCTAGGCCGGTTCAACCTCATCAACAATCAAGGGTGTTCAAGTCCGATTGCAGCTGCCTGTGGACAAAGGGATCTTCCGAGGTTTAAGACCTTAATTCTTCGATCCATCTGAGAGTTCGAATCTCGTGTTTTGAAGCTGATTAGAAGGCTTCCTATACAGACGTGGTATAGGAAGTGTGGACACTACGAGGGTAACGAATCTTAACCTTCTTCTCTCTGTGTCTTCATTATCTATTTCAATTGCTCAGCTGGACTTGCTGTTTGATTTCAGACTTGGTTGAATATGTTTTGTTCTGGTCTCTGAATGTTATACTGTTTTCATGATAATACACTTTGGCCGTGTATGTTATGCGTTGTATCTGAATGCTTCACGTAGAGTGTGGATCCTCAATATCCACACTCATGTGAAATGATTTTGTCGATCTCTGTTAATCTCATGGTTGGGAAGTTGGTTGTTGTTAGTTGCTGATCGTATTTTGATATCCATGTTCAATTTGTGATTCCTCTAGTCATGATGCATATTCTTATTTAGTACTGATATGCGGGGTGCTTGAATGCTAAGGTGAGTGCGGATCGTTCCATATCCACACTCATCCGAGTTCCTATCTTGATCATTTTGTTGAGTTAGGAAGTGAGGGTTCCTTAATTGTGACCCAAGAAATGTGATCATTCACATTGGGTCACCAAAACCCCATGACCTTCCCATAATACTCTTTTATTTCAGCCTTTTCATTATTATACCACACTCATCCGAATCTTGATCCTCTTTGTTTGGGTTAGGAGGTGATGGTCCCATGATCATGGTCCAAAATATGTGATCATTCACATTTGGCCATCAAAGCCACATGATCCTCCCATAATACTCACTTATTACTGTCATTTTACTGTTTTAAGTTAGCATTTTAGTCTAATCTTATCATTTTGGGCAGTTTTGGATCATTTGGCTGAAGTCCACTGACATAGGCGACCTCTGTCGTATGACATACAGTGCCCTTGATGTCTTGTGTCATACGACAGACATAGCCCAGGAAGTCAGCTTGACTTCATTGATTCTGGTCAACTCCAAGTTGGTCCGCCTTGTGATTCCAGGCTCTAATTAGTGTAATTCTGTAGTTCAATTAGCCTTAGACTGGTATTGGTGGCATATCCACCCCCTTTGTAAGAGACAGTCTGACAAGGGCATCCTGTGTCATACGACATCCACGCTCCTGGGTAATCCTGTGTCGTATGACACCCAAGGCCCTGAGCAGTCCTGTGTCGTATGACATCACTGGCCCTGGACAGACTGTTTTAACCCATTTCCTTGTAATTCAAGTTCATCAATTGTAAGGGTGTGGCCTCCACTTTAAAAGGCTCACAAGATGTAATCTGGGACGTGGCCTCCCGGAGTAAATGGCTCACAAGTTGTAACTCCTCCGTTTATTAATAAAGCATTAATATGCATTTTATTACATATTTTGACACACAAATTGCACACACGTTTGGATGTTTTGAATGTTGAACATAGAAAGACTCGTCTACGGACGAGGCGTGTTGGGTGAACTCTCAGTTCTTCCCAACACGTAACCTGACCCCGGACCCATTTTCTCATTTCAAAAGGTTTTCAATGTTTCCTTAAAAACGGCGTGGCGACTCCTAAAAAAAATTATTTTATTTTTCGGCGAGCGTTCATTCAGTGGCGACTCCGCTGGGGACTGGAAACTTGTTTTTCAAAAGTGTGTCAAACTTTCGTGTTTGTTCAACATTCAATTCCTTCATTTGTGTGTGAATTGTTTGTGGCATTATTGTATATAAATGCGTTTAATGCTTTGCTTTATTCCCTCCCCTTCCTTGCTTCCTGTTTGATTGTGCTTGGGGCCGAGCTATTGCATTGTTGACGAACGTCGAAAAGTCAAAAAAAAAAATTAAAAATTTCCAACTCAACTATCTACAAGTGATTTGTAAATAGGGTAAGTCGGGTCGAACCACAGAGACACAAAATTTAAAGTGTAGGAATTACTGCTATAACAAAAAGTTTGTAAAGTGAAGGATTTGTTGATTTGTTTAAGACTAATGTGTTTGCAAAAAATTAAGTAAAAGTGATTATAAAAGATTTCAATAATAAGGAAAAAATTCCCGGAATTGGTTTCACAAATTATGCTCAAGTTTCACAATTCATCAATCAAAGTACACTTGGGGTTTTGTTCTTACAAAAGTATGATTGGGACACTTCGGCGGGTGATTTGCAATCAAGTGTTTCTAACTAATCTATTCCCTTGGCCCGTTCATAGATTAGTTAGAAACCCATTTTAGAACTTAAGAACACCAAATAAACCACAATTCTTATGAATCTTTTGGGCGGGGATTCAACAAATTGTGAAAATCAAGCCAAGACTAATTTCAATTGTAAATTTGGCGGTTCACAATTGAAATTCTAAATAATTCAAGAACAATTATTTGATCAAGACAAGAGTTCTAAAATTCCATTGAAAACAACTTGATAATCCCAAGTACTACAAAGATAAAAATGAAAAGTAAAACTTAAAACATAAAATGTTACCTCCAATTCCAAGAACTAAAGAGTTTAGTTAGCCATGAAAAAGCAAGAACACCAAGAAATTTTTAAGAAAATTCTGAAGAAAAGAAGCTATGGTAAAAATTGATCCTCTAAAAAAACAATAATACTTAAAAATAAATAGCAATTGTCTTCCTTTAACTCCCAGCTGCCATTAAAACCCTTAATTTGCACATGAACAGTCACAATAAATAAGAATTATTTATCTCCCGTCAGTTCCAATCCGCCTGGAACCGTACTCAAATCGCCTCGTGGGCGGTCGCCCACTACCCCCTTGGGCGGTCGCCCACTTCTCCAGAAACATTTGGTCTCCAAAAACACTTCATGTGCGGCCGCCCACAAGTCCATGTGCGGTCGCCCACAGCTGGTGAGCAGGTTGTGGCGATTTTCTTCTCTTTCCTTCAGCCGGGCTTCAACACTTGGCCCAACTCCTTTGGCCCAACTGCATTCATGTTTGCCCTTCCTTCTCATCTTGGTCCAGCCACTATAACACTTCAATTGCCTTGGCCTTTATTTGTTTAGCACCCACTTGCATTCGGTCCGTCCCATTTTTGCATAGTAACATTTTTCCGCTTGATTTATTCACATATTGTTTCCAATTTCCAAACTTGAACCACTGAAACTAAAAACACTAAAAACATCCATTAAACACACAAAACTCAAGGATTAAGCAATTAATAAGTTCAAAAAGTAGTCAATGGATGAGTGTAAAACTCACTCATCAAATACCCCCAAACTTAGACATTTGCTAGTCCTCGAGCAAACACTAAAACAAACTATAAACATAACAACTAAACGAACACAAAAATAAAAACAACCTACTCTACCAAATAATCAACTATGTCCCTTCATTCTTGCATATTCCACAATTACAGCAAATCACAAAATACCATCAACCGCAGGATAAGATTTTCCACAATGCAAGTATCAATATATTTTCCATTAATTGTAGAATATTACTTAACCATTATAATTACACCATAAATCTCTCTATGCACTATCATTTCTCCCTTTACTCACAACCAAGATCCATTTTTACAAAGCTAAGTACACCAACCATCTTTTATTTTATTGACTTTATTTATCAAACAACAACACATTTAAAACACAAAGAATGAATACTCCCATGAACCACTTACAATCCCCCCCCCAACTTGATCATTGAAGCATATTTTAAAATCTACTACCGTTCAAGTAGGGAACACTGTAGCAGCGAACTCCATGCCCCTAATACTAAGTAGAGATTTATTTAAAGGTTTTGAGAGTTAGCCACTTCGGTATCGAGCTTGATACGGACCATCACGGCGGTAAAGCTCTTCCTCCATAACACTACTGCATACCCAGAAATCTGGTTAAGCTAGAATAATCCCTAACCAATTAATCTACGCGTCTGGAGGTTTCACCGAGTATACATTGCATTGCCATTGCTCTCATTTCCCTCTTTTTTTTTCCTTCTTTTTTTTCTTTTTCTTTCTCTTTTTTTTTTCAAGATCACAAGGGGGGTCAAATTCCATTCACATCAAAGGAATACTCATCACAAGACTTGCCTAGTGTTGCTACTTTGATAAACAAATTCATTAACTTAAAAGATGAGGGTGTACTCTAAACTTTATAAAAATGAATCAAAATTATCAACAAAGAGCAAATTTCCAAGAGTACACGAAAATCGCAACTAAGAGATTCAGGACACAATTATAACTCTTAAGTAATGTACCACAATTAACCCAAAAAAAATATACCAAAACTTGCATCTACACATTATCACATCCAATTATCCTCATTAGCGGTCAAAATCAAATCACATGCAAATATGGGGAACACCAAGAATGTTAATGACTATATACAAAAAAGGACATAGCTAATTATTTTTTTTTCATTTTTCAAATTTTTTTTTTTTTTTTTTTTTTACCAAAACAAGCAGTAAATCCTAACTAACCATGATGAATTAAGCATACACAAACAACCAAGTACCCCACACCCCCAAACTTAAATCATGCATTGTCCCTAATGCAACAAAATAAAAGTAAAGGATAGGGGTACCTTCAACCAACAAAGTACCTCCAAAATTGGTCCCACGGACCAACCGAGCCACTTCCGCTCGAACCCGTGCTATGGTGCTGCTGCTGTTGTTGTTGTTGCTCTTGCTGCTGCTGCGCATCCCAAGAATCCCATCCTCTCAACTGCTCCGGAGTACAATATTGCGGCGGCTGGTATGGAATATGCTGAGGCGGTGGAGGAGGAGGAAGCCTGTCCCTCATCTCCTGATACATCTCTCGTGCGTCCTCCATGCTGTTGCCTCCACATACTAGCGTAATACTCCTCAGTAGCCATAGGCTGCATGTCTCTGACTCTCCTCCATGCTCAACAATCGTGATCCATCACCCCGTCTTGTCCCCGGAGCTGCCTAATCTCCTCGAGATAACGCATCCACCATGGCCTCCCACATAATAGGCCGCCTCAGTCGGAGTGAGCTGTTCCTCCATATCCTCATCATCCTCCTCACTCCCTCTCACTCCTCGATGAACCTTCTCCAGGCTGCAACTGGGCATGCCCCTTTATAGTACGGGACCTCTTACTAACCGCCGTCCCAGTTGACACAATATCCCTAGCAATCCATAACCCGAGCAAGTAAAATTCACTCCTTTATTCTCAATCAAACCGGATATCAATAACGGGAAACTAAAGTTGCATCGCCCGATAGTTTTAATAGTGTTCACAATCTCCTTGGATATCGCCAATCCAGTATTGAACCTTTGACCGGACAACACCACGGTCATCAACAGTGCTCTCCTCCAATGCACATCGTTGTAATGTGAAGTAGGCATAATACGCTCGCAAATGAATCGATGCAACGCACGCATCCTCAAATCCATATCCCTAGCCTTCTTCACATTACCATTCCTCAATAAAGCCAAATCAATATCAACAAAATAAGGCTCCAACTTTGTGAAGGTTCCTTGCCACATTTAATTCCATGATCTTCGCACTCGAGTAGTAATCACACAACACTTCTTGTTCTCAAACCCCGGCGATTCCATCCCATAGTAGCTATTGATATCCTCACCATTATAATACACATTCTTTCCTCTCACCCACGCACACTTCCTATCTTGCTTTGCCTCAAATGCATTTGCATAGAATTCCCAAACCAACACTTTCGAACCTCTATTAGAGGGACGTCTCGCTAAATTACCCCAACCATACATTGCAAAATGTCATCCAACCCAAGTTCATCGGGGTTAAACTCATTTTCTATAGAAAACCCTTTGTTTGCGTATTTATCAAAAAATAACTTCGCTTTTGAACCCACAAACTTTGTTTCATCATACTCAACAACCGGTTAGGGACCGGGAGGCATTTCTTTGTCTAGGCATTTTATATCAATTATACCCACAAATACTTCCACGAGAGGCACTAAGAAAATTGAATTGAAAATCTTACTTCACGGAAAAGTCACGGAGTTAGCCGGAATCTGGCCGGAATTTCGCCGGAATTGTTGAAGATGAACTGGGAAGAAAGACCCCTTCTTTGAACAATGATTTCCACCCCAAGCTTTCACCTTTGTGCTTCACAATCAACCCTTCTCAAGCTTGAACTCCTTTGCAATTTTTCCAAAATTTTGTTCAAAAGCATGCCCAATCAATGGTGATGTGGGTTTAAATCTTTGGCTTAGGAGGTTGGGTATGGTGTGGGAAAGGCAGATTAGGGAGAAATAATGGAGGGTTTGGGTGTTTGGGAAGAAGATTTGTAGAGAGATGAAGAGAATGGGGCGGAGGTTTAGAGAGATGAAGCAGGAGTATTTGAATTTTTGAGGAGAGAGAGAAGTAAATGAGGGAGCAGTTTTAGGGATCCAAAATAATAACGCCTGATTTAACTTGTGGGCGGTCGCTCACATGCCCTTGAGCGACCGCTCACATGTCCAGAAGATTTTCAATGTTTCCAAACTTCTACATGGGCGGTCGCTTATTGACCTATGGGTGAGCGCTCACCAGCACAGCAAGTTCTTCTCAAATTTCCAAACAGCTATGGGCGGTCGCACACACAACCCTGGGCGGCCGCTCACCATTCCAGAAACTCCACATGCTTTCTCAAACCAACCATGGGCGGTCGCCCAAATGACCCTAAGCGGTCGCCCATCTATCCAGGAGCTTCACAATCTTTACAAATCAAGCATGGGCGGTCGCCCTCGGCCACCGTGGGCGGTCGCCCAGGCTGGCAGATGGGATTTTTTACGGCTCTCAATGCACAACACCAAGCAAACAAACACCAAGCATAATATCTATTGATACATTACAATTCGACCCATATTTTGACCGCACTTTCGCTGCCTACGTCCCCATTGATGTGGGCGGACTACCCACAACAATAGGCTCAGGTCACCGTAGTTCGACACGTTCCCGAAATGCAAAAAACAAAGCTTTTTTTTTATATGAAAAGCAAACAATAAAATGAAAATAAAAACTCTCCACCCCAAACTTAATGATTACTTTGTCCTCAAAGTGATGAAAACAAAGAAAAATTAAATTTAAGGGCTCTACAATTTACTACTTACCTTGGGTTGCCTCCCAAGTAAGCGCTTTTGTTTAACGTCGTTAGCTCGACGGAATGACTTTCTCCACGATCATGGATCCTTCAACTCGATCCACTCAACATCCTTTGATCCCGAAACTCCATCCAAATACGGCTTCACTCTTTGTCCATTAACCTTGAACCTATTCTTAGTAACCGGATTCACTAACTCCACGACTCCATGAGAATACACGTTCACCACTTCAAACGGACCACTCCAACGAGAACGTAACTTTCAGGGAAAAGCTTCAATCTTGAATTGAACAATAGCACCTTGCTTCCGGAATAAGTTCCTTATGCACAATTTTTCTGTCATGATACATTTTTGTTCTCTCTTTGTACAATCGAGAGATTCTCATAGGCCTCCAACCGATGTTCCTCGAGTTCATTCAAATGAAGTAACCTTTGCTCACCGGCTAGTTTCAAATCCATATTCAACTCCTTGATTGCCCAAAATGCCTTGTGCTCTATCTCTACAGACAAATGACAAGCTTTCCCAAAGACTAGCCGGTAAGGACTCATTCCAATCGGAGTTTTGTAGGCGGTGCGGTACGCCCACAATGCATCATTTAACCTCAAGGCCCAATCCTTCCTGTTTGGCTTCACCGTCTTTTCAAGAATGGCCTTTATTTGCTTGTTACTCACTTCCACTTGCCCGGAAGTTTGGGGATGATACGCGGTTGCAACCTTGTGATTCACCCCATACTTCTTCATGAGTGCTCCAAAAATTTTGTTGCAAAAGTGAGAACCACCATCACTTATAATCGCCCTTGGAACGCCAAACCTACTAAAATCACATCTTTGACAAACTTGACAACAATATTAGCATCGTTAGTCCGGGTAGGAATTGCTTCCACCCACTTTGACACATAATCCACCGACACTAAAATGTACTCGAAACCCACATGACACAACAAAAGGGCCCATAAAATCAATGCCCCATACGTCAAACAAATCCACAACCAAGTTACTCGTTAGAGGCATTTCATTTCGCTTCCCAATGTTACCGGTTCTTTGCTTTGTCACAACTTTTACTAAAAATGTATGCATCTTTAAAAAGACTTGGCCAAAAGAAACCCGATTGTAACACTTTTTGAGCGGTTTTCTTACCACTAAAATGACCTCCACAATGCAATTCATGACAAAAAGAAAGAACATTTTGTTGCTCATTTTCATGAATGCATCTCACGAATAACCATATCGGGACCATGTTTAAACAAATATGGGTCATCCCAATAATATTGCTTAACCGTTGACAAAAATCTTTTCCTTTCTTGACTAGAAAAATCTGGATTTAGAACCCCGTAGCCAAAAAATTTACAATGTCGGCATACCAAGGCTCACAATCCTTAACAACAAATATTGCTCATCGGGAAAATTTTCATTCAAAGGAATTTCACTCACACACCCATTTTCAAGTCTAGACAAATGGTCACCACAACATTCTCACAACCCTTTTTGTCTTTGATGGAAATATCAAATTCTTGTAAAAGCAACATCCATCTTAACAATCGGGGTTTAGCATCTTGTTTAGAAAGCAAATAACGCAATGCAGCATGATCTGAATAAACAATCACTTTAGATCCTAGCAAGTAAGAACGGAATTTTTCCAAAGCAAATACCACCGCCAAGAATTCCTTCTCGGTTGTAGTATAATTCAATTGAGCATCATTTAACATTCTACTTGCATATTGGATCACATGTGACTTTTTATCAATTTTCTGACCCAAAACTGCACCCACCGCAAAATCGGATGCATCGCACATTATCTCAAAAGGTTGAGTCCAATCCGGACCCACAAGAATAGGGGCTGAAGTCAATTTTTCCTTCAACAAATTAAAAGAATTGAGACATTCTTGGTCAAACACAAATTCCGTCTCTTTAGCAAGCAAGTTTGTTAACGGCTTACAAATTTTAGAAAAATCTTTTATAAAACGCCGATAAAAACCCGCATGACCAAGAAAGCTACGAATTCCTTTAACATTTGTTGGCGGAGGCAATTTAGATATCAACTCAATTTTTGCCTTGTCAACTTCAATCCCTTTTCTTGACACCACATGACCCAACACAATTCCATGCTTAACCATAAAATGACTCTTTTCCCAACTTAAAGTTAAATTGGTATCACAACATCTTTTAAGAACCAAAGTCAAATTATCTAAGCATGCATCAAACGAATTACCATACAACGAAAAATCGTCCATAAATACCTCAACAAACCAATCATCTCGAAAAGATCGACATCATGCACCTTTGGAATGTAAGCGGGAGCATTGCATAACCCGAAGGGCATCCTCCGATATGCAAATGTTCCAAAAGGGCATGTAAATGTGGTCTTTTCCTGATCTTCCGGAGCAATGGGAATCTGATTATAGCCTGAAAAACCATCTAAGAAACAATAATATTCCTGACCAGCTAGCCTCTCTAGAATTTGGTCGATAAATGGCAAAGGAAAGTGATCCTTTCTAGTCGCAGCATTAAGTTTTCGGTAATCGATAACCATGCGTTGACCAGTGACCATTCTAGTAGGCAAAAGCTCATTATCCTCATTCTTAACAACATTAATTCGGACTTTTTAGCAACTACATGAACAGGACTTACCCACTTACTATAGAGATCGGATAGATAATACCTGCATCCAACGGTTTTTCAAGACTTCTTTTCTTACCGCCTCAAGCATGTGAGGATTCATCCTCCTTTGATTCTGGCTTGGCATCATCCTCCATATGGATTTTGTGCATGCACATGGTTGGGCTAATTCCTTTTATGTCAGTAATGCTCCAACCAAGTGCGGACTTATGTCGCTTCAACACCTCAAGTAACCTTCTTTCCTGCAATTCTGTTAAGTCCGAAGCAATAATAACAGGCAAAGAATCATTTCTACCAAGGAAAGCATACTTTAAGCTAGATGGAAGTTGTTTAAGATCTAATTCGGGAGGCGAGACAATAGACGGCATATGCTTAGGATTAAAATTACCTAAAGATTCCGTAGGAACCTTTTCAGTAACTTCCTCCATATCATCCATCTCATCAAGAATGGCCCTCGCCTCGTTTTTATCAGAAACACCTTCCATAACTAACTCATCCACAAACTCCGAAACAAGAGAGCCCTCAACATCAGGCTCAAGAAACAAAGAATTTTCAGCAACATCACAAAATAGACACTCATTGACCTCATATGGCTTTTTCATGGAATCAAAGATAGAAAAATTAACAATTTCATCCATGACAGTCAAAGACAAACTTCCATCTTTCACATTAATTACCGCATCTGCGGTAGCCATAAAAGGTCTCCCCAACAAAATAGGGACATCATTCACATCACTTGCCTCTCTCTCCATATCAAGAACCACAAAATCAACCGGGATAATTAGTTTATCAACTTGAACTAAAACATCTTCTACTATTCCCTTTGGATATTTGACCGAACGGTCCGCAAGTTGCAAGGTCATAGTAGTAGGTTTTAGTTCACCCAACCCAAGCTCCACAAACAAAGAATAAGGCAACAAGTTAATGCTAGCTCCTAAATCTAACATTGCCCTCACTTTCTTAGAGTCCCCCAAAGAAATCATCACATTAAAACTACCGGGGTCTTTAAGCTTAGGAGGCAAATTCTTTTCAAAAACAGCACTAACTTGGTCCAAAACCACAATTTTTTCATTCGGGGCATACTTTCTTTTATTTGTGCTCAATTCCTTGAAAAATTTAGCATATGAAGGAATATTTTTAATCACATTGAGCAAAGGCAAATTTACATTCACCTTAGAAAGCATGTCATACAATTCTTTAAATTGTGTTTCGACCTTATTCCTGACCAATCTAAGGGAAAAGGGACAGGAGGCACATAAGGCTTAAGAGGTGGAGTTGGAAGTTTCTCCTCGGGAGTCACTTCAACTCGTTCCTCACAACTTCATTCTCATGCAAATTATTATCATCTAAAGGAGAAGGAGAAGAGTGTACCTCCCTGAAGAGTCTTACCACTCCTCGGGGTGACGGCCTTTGCTTGTTCCGGTCTGACTCGGTAGTGTACCTGGATTGTGCTTTTGGAGTGCCTCGGCAATTTGACCCATACGATTTTCGAGCTTTTTCAGGAAGCTTCTTGGTTCCCCATTCGTTGGTCCATGATCAACTGATTACGTGAGAGGCTTGAATAAACTTCTAAGCAACGTTTCCTCCACACTTGGCCTCTGCGAGGCCCTTGTTCTTCGGCATCTGTGGTTGGTATTGTTCTTTGAAATTGCCCTGCCCTTGATTTCCTCCCCAAGAGAATTTGGGATGATTCCTCCAACCCGGATTGTAAGAGTTGGAAAACGGATCATTCCTCACTCTTGGTTGGAAAGCATTCATTGCATTTGCTTGCTCAAGAAATTCGGAATTGGTCTCTCAATGGGCATCCCATAATATCATGGGAGTTCACATTACAAATTACACAACTTGTGCCCAAGCTACTCTCTCTCTCGTGCCGTCGCCCTCTGATTTTGACCCTTGGCTTTGAGCCGTCGAATCATCCCCATGAAATTCTTCATTGTGAAGTCAATGCCGAAACTTGCATTTGCGCTAGAACATCATTAGACTCAACTTCATAAACGCCTTTCTCTTCCTCCTCTCACACTTTTCTGTTCTTCCAATTCCATGCCAAAGTCTCTCATATAAGGCTCTTGTTTCATCGGCGTTTTCTCACCCATATGCAATCCTCGGCCCTCTGCATGGTACTCCACTTGCTGCTTGACCTTGTTGAGTCAACCCATCATAGGCAGAAGGCCTGATTTTAAGAGGGCTAAAGGAAACCTGTGATGAGGACATTGGACTAGCAACATCTTGAGATCGATTCCCAAGCTTCATGAAAAGCTTCACCTGGGCTCTCTGATTTGAAAGACAATTATCTTGGACTACTAGTCGGATGCCTTTTGATTGAGAGTAAAACTTTGCCATGACTTGTTGTAAACTTCCGTCCAAGTGTTAAGAGAGAGGCCGGAGCAAGTGCCATAAACCATGTCTTGGCGGCATCTTTCAACGTATAAAGAAGCAAAGCACACCTCATTCTCAACCGCTCTTCGGTTAGTTGCCCCAGCGGAAAACCCTTTGCACGCTGACTGTCTTTATAGAGAGCTCTCTCATGAAAGTAATTGGGTCTTAGATGCCATCCCATGGAATGAAGGAGCATGTTGAAATGGAGGTTCTTCAACTCTTCATAACTCCTACTTTGCTTGGCGTGGGAGTACAATGCATGATGGTCGATGGTCTCAATTACCGGACGTGCAAAAATCATTCATCGCATTTGCGGCTTCCGCCATTTTAAGACTTCCTCTTGAGAATCGGTATTGCTCCTTGAATGTTCGGAAGTAGAAACCGACTCACTTTTGCGTATCACTCGGTTCCGGTTGCTTTGCTCTTGTTGATGCGATGAATGTTGTGGTCAATTGGAAACAAATCTGGATGTAGTGACCTACGACGGAAACATTCAACTCTGCAACACCAAGTTAAAACAAAACAAAAAAATATATATACATAAATACTATTCAGCATAACCCAAATAATTAAAACAACTTTAAATTAATCACGTCCCCGGCAACGGCGCCAAATTACATTGACGTCGCCGAAGCACGTCAAAAAAATAAAAATAAATTTCCAACTCAACTATCTACAAGTGATTTGTGAAATAGGGTAAGTCGGGTTGTAACCACGAGACACTGGAAATTTAAAGTGTAGGAATTCTTTGCTGATAACAAAAAAAAGTTGTAAAAGTGAAGAATTTGTTGATTTGTTTAAAAGACTAATGTGTTTGCAAAAATTAAGTAAAAGTGATTATAAAAGATTTCAATAATAAGGAGAAAATTCCCGGAATTGGTTTCACAAATTATGCTCAAGTTTCACAATTCATCAAATCAAAGTTTTACACTTGGGGTTTTTGTTCTTACAAAAGTATGATTGGGACACTTCGTGGGTGATTTGCAATCAAAGTGTTTTCTAACTAATCTATTCCCTTGGCCCGTTCATAGATTAGTTAGAAACCCATTTTAGAACTTGAGCAGAACACCAAATAAACCACAATTCTTATGAATCTTTTGGCGGGGATTCAACAAATTGTGAAAATCAAGCCAAGACTAATTTCAATTGTAAATTTGGCGGTTCACAATTGAAATTCCTAAATAATTCAAGAACAATTATTTGATCAAGACAAGAGTTCTACAAAATTCCATTGAAAAAAAAACTTGATAATCCCAAGTCTTGCAAAGATAAAAAATGAAAAGTAAAACTTAAAACATAAGATATTTCCTCAGATTTCAATAACTAAAGAGTTTAGTTAGCCATGAAAAAGCAAGAACACCAAGAAATTTTTAAGAAAATTGAAGAAAAGAAGCTATGGGTGAGAATTGATCATCTAAAAAAGCAATAATACTTAAAACTAAATAGCAATTGTCTTCCTTTAACTCCCAGTACGCCATTAAAACCCTTAATTTGCACATGAACCGATCCATAATAAATAAGAATTATTTACTCTCCCGTCGGTTCAATCCTTTTTGAGACCGTACTCGAAACCAGCCTCGTGGGCGGTCGCCCACTACCCCACTTTGGCGGTCGCCCACTTCTCGAGAAACATTTGGTCTCCAAAAACACTTCATGTGCGGCCGCCCACAAGTCATTGTGCGGTCGCCCACACCTTTGCGAGCATACGGTTGTGGCGATTTTCTTCTCTTTCCTTCGGTAGGAAGCCCGACACTTGGCCCGACTCCTTTTGGCCCAGTTTGCATTCATGTTTGCCCTTCCTTCTCATCTTAGCCCCGTACTATAACGCTTCAATTGCCTTGGCCTTTATTTGTTTAGCACCCACTTGCATTCGATTAGTCCCTTTTTTACATAGTAACATTTTTCCGCTTGATTTATTCACGATTGTTTCCAATTTCCAAACTTGAACCCTTGAAACTAAAAACACTAAAAACATCCATTAAACACACACAAAACTCAAAGATTCCAAGCAATTAATAAGTTCAAAAGGAAGCGAGTCAATGGATGAGTGTAAAACTCACTCATCAATTGTGCTTGAAGGCTGAGGCCTGGTTTGGCTTTTGTTGGATTCTCGGATATAGGACAGCTCCCTTATGTCATGACCACCTGATTGACCTCAACGGTCTTGTGTCACACGACATAAGTGCTGTGATCATTGTAGGATTTGTTTTTTCCTGGTGCGGAGTTGTGATTGTGGGGCGGTCCCCCATGATCAAGTTATTGATCCGCGATTATTATGCTCTGTGTGGGGGGGTGTGTGAGTTTGTTTTCCTTTTCTTTCCCCTTTTCCAAAAAAAAAAAAAAAAAACAAACAAAATATTTTTTTAGAAATTATACCTTCACACTACTCGCATATTACTGCACATAGAGTTAGGGAGCCATGGGGAGTGTACGGAGCGCGGCATATGAGGCGGGTGAAATGTCTCGCCTGCAGCTTGAGCGCGCTAAAGTACTCCTCGATTGTTCCATGGGGATGTTAGGAGCCAAGCACTTGTAAGTGACTGCAGCTTTTTGCAATGACCGATTTGGTTTTTGGCAAAATACTTTTCAAAAATATTGCCATAAAACTCCCAGGTTTTCAAGAGT
>JAFEMH010008030.1:0-67007 GCA_022495995.1 Adenophora triphylla var. japonica | reverse complement strand
TATATAACTTCTGAGTGTGCCTAGATGGCGAAGACTTTATAATCAATATAGAACAATTACAAAGTCGAAAGTTCCCTTATAGCTAAAACAATGATAATGCTCTATGGAACTAATGAGACAAAGCACGAATCCTATCCTTAGCCAACACTCTTTTTAAACACTCAATGTTTAAGCTAGAATCACAAGAGAGGAAGGGATTATCACAGAACCAAATAAACTTTGTCTCTCTTGTGCTTCAAAGGTGTGTGTGTTTGATATTCGATATTTGGCATATCTTCAAATGAATCACGCCTAGCCTATTTATAAGCCTTTCAATTGCCTGGAGGCTATTCTTTCCCAAAATAACAACGGCTCTCTGATGTTAAAAACGTGGTGAGAGGGAGTGGAGAGATTTCTTTGCTTGTTCTCCTCTTCATGTAACTTTCCACCTTTTAGCAACCTTAGAA
Source organism: Adenophora triphylla var. japonica (assembly GCA_022495995.1). Lineage (NCBI taxonomy): Eukaryota > Viridiplantae > Streptophyta > Magnoliopsida > Asterales > Campanulaceae > Adenophora > Adenophora triphylla. The sequence continues at coordinate 66,561 of JAFEMH010008030.1, read as the reverse complement.
ATCTCTTGAAGCCCGAAGTCCTTGCTTTTATCTCCTTGTACTCTACTTTGCTTCCTTGGCCTTGTACTTCTTTAATAATCAGCAACAACCTCAAGACTTGGTCTTCCCACGTTTTCTTTTCTTCAATCAATTATGGACCAAGTAAAAGTTACACATAAATCTCCTATTTATGTGAAACTTATCTTCAACCTTATTTCATAGTCTTTAGCTATTATTTATTAACCATGTATTAACTTTTGATTCAATATGGGCCAACAAACAGCATAATATCTTTACCAAATAATATTAGACATTATGATATAAATTAATATGGAAAAGTTAATTATTAAATTAAAAACCATTCCAGGTTTGGGTAACACCTTGAACTGCCAGGTGTTGGATAGTATCATCTGTGGTAACACACACAATCTCGTACTAACAATTCTACGGTTGCCGCCGAAGCAATATGCCTTATACTACAAAATATATTTTCATTTGTTATTTTTGTTTGCACCAAATGAGATAGATAATTTCCATTTCAATAATACTAATGTTAAAAATTAAACTTTCTAATGTCAACCATTAAAAAAAGGGAGAGAGAGAGGAGAGAAAGGGAAGTCAACAAAAGAAGATAAGAGAGCAATGAAGTTAATAAATAAATTTCATAAAGTCAGTAATAAAATAAAAATAAATTATTTAAATATTTCTAAATAGTATGCGACAGAGATATACAATATTAAAGGGATAATTTATTCATATTATCACAAAGTTCATACATTGCATTGTGGATCTAATATTTCAAAAGTTACAGTTTTGTGCATCATATTTTCATTTGTTATAATTTAAGGGCAATTTTGGATGCAGAGAAAACAAATGAACGTAAATTATCAGGTTAATTATTTGAATAATTTAGTCTTTTTCGCTACATTCAATATGCAATAGTTTAAAAATTAAGGTTAAAACTTGATTAGTTACTCATAAAAATTATAAGTGGTATAAACATAACTTTCTGAAACACAGAAGGGATTGTATATTTTGCGATGAAGTAGTATTTCTAATGGAATTTTTCTTCTTTACGACAAATCACTTTCCCCTCAAGTTTTTTAATAATTTTAAATGTTTCATATGTTATTATGCAATATTATATTACGCTACATTCCAATATGCAGTATTTAAAAATTATGATACATTATCCTCATCTTACGTTCGTGCTGCCATACCACCATTGGGTTGCCGGAATTGGGAGCCTTTGCTGCCACCGAAATCGGGGCGAGAGAAATTCGATCACGGTCGTCGGAATCCAACCGAAATCCGGTCGGCGGTCGCCGGTCGTACGGTCTCCTACCACCCCACCTGTTCTTACAATGTTTGTATTATATATGGAGTATAAAGTATTATGCATTATCATGCATGCAATATTATTTTCTCATTTTTAATGATTAATTTGATCAAATTTTGAGTAAAGCTTTAGAAAAAAATAGTTATTCAAATAAAATTTATTTTTTTATTATATATATTATTAAAAATACTATCAATAATATTTTTACATATAAAAGTTATATTAAGGGGCAATTACCAAATGTATCTCTCACCCCTTAACAAAAACGGCCTCTTAATGACACATAAGTGGGCAAAATTTGACCACCAAATCCTGTAGTTATGGATGTACATGTCGTGTTCTTGATAAATTGATAAAAATTACGCTTGTGCACATCCTCAATTAAATAACATGGACGGACGTGCGTAAAGAAATTTCGGCCTCCCAAGTCTGCATTTTCTCTCTCCTCTTTCTCTCTCTTTCTTTTTCTCTCTCTCCTGCAAAACTTTAAAATGAAATATTTTTAAAATCTAAAAGTAAAAAAATCTGAAACCACTATTGTTTTTCGTATCGTCAATACTGAATCAAATTAGTAGCATCAACATATAATGCGGAGTAAATTTGAGTTCAACCGTTCGAAATTTGTTGTTTTTGAGAAATTCACGAGTTATTTTTAAACATTTGTTCCAAAAAACAACTAAGAAAAGAGAAGTTTATAATTGTTTTAGCTAAATTCATAATACTACTCATGAAAATTACTAACATTTACTTAATTCCTATTTATTTTTAATTAAGTTAACAATTATTTTAGTTAAGTTCACGGTTATTTTTAGTCTTTTATAGCACTTTATTTTGCAATTTTATGATATTATTTGACAAATTATTTTTTTGTCAAGTTAACGAGCTTTTGTTTTAGTCATTTATAGGTCTCTTATTTTTGCAATTTATGATATTATACTTGACATATTTGTTAAGTTCGCACCGATTGTTTTTACTTTTAAGTTCCTTGTATTTATTTTTGTTAAGTTCGCACGGCTTGTTTTAGTCCTTTATAGCCTCTATTTTTGCAATTTTATAAGATTATTTGATGTGTTTATTATGTTCACTGAGTTGTTTTTACTTAAGTTCATTGTTGTTTTTTGTTAAGTTCAATTTGCTGCTTGTTTTTTTTAAGTTCCCACTTTCATTGTTGTTTTAGTCCTTTATAGCCTCTATTTTTGCAATTTTCCATGGGAGAATTATTTTGACATATTTGAAATATGTTTACGGATTGGTTTTACTTTAAGTTCATAGTTATATTTGGTATTTGGTATTTATAGCCTCTATTTTTTGTTTTTTTATGAAAATCTCGAATGATATTAATCAAAATTGAAAATATATCATTCAACTCTATGACACTTCCGTCCTAGGAAATCAAATCAATCAGGGGATTTTTCAGTGTCTTTTAACGAAGTCACACGTAGAGATATTGATAACGAGATATTGACATATTTTTATTAAAGTTTACGGTTATTTTTAGTTAAATGTCACGATTATTTTTATTGAAGTGGCCATCTGCTTTTTCGAGTGAATAAGGTGAAGGTGAAGCAAGGTATTAGGACATGTAAGCATTAAACAAGCAAACAAATAGCAAAAAATAATCTTTGAAAAATCCTTTTCTTTGTTCTCCATTTATACAACCAAAAATACTCGAAAATAAATCTCTATAACGAAAGTCTAGTAAGAGAATTCTTGATTCCCTAATTGCTGAAATCATCGCCTTCGTCCGTGAAGTTCACTTCATGGAGCGTAAATCATTGATTGAAGATGAAGATAATGACAGACAGATAAGTAGAGTACCAACAAAAATTAAATTAATTAGTTAAATGGCCCAACGATCAAGAAAGATTTGAGATTATGCAATAGGCTCGAGATTTGCTTTTGAAGGAAAGATTAGTTGTATTCTTCCAAGCTCCTGCATATGCTATATATCCCACACGCATTTATGCACATCATTGCTGTAGCTTGTGGCAATCTCCGAGCAATGGCTAGAGCATTTGGGGCGGCTAGATGGCTTCGAATCTAATTTATTCGGCTCCTGAAAATATCGCTCCTCTTACCGCAGTCAATTCGTTGATTTTGATACTTGAATTGATAGATCTTTCTCCCTTGGCTTGATCGGACATGATAAAATGCGGAAATTGAGATCTTGTTGAGAGAATTGATAAATCGATTGGGAGATATTCGTTGAAAAGTCAAATGTCTCATCGCCAATCGAGATCCATCATGGTTAAGCGCCTGGGTTTCGGTCGGATAATTTGTTGAAAGGGTAGGAGAATTTGTTGAAATATTTGTATATGGTGTTGGAACAGTATGGTGCTTTTCCAGTTGAAGAAGGTGGAGGGAGAGACGGCGGGGAGGTAGCCGGAGGAGGAGGAGTCGCCGGAGGGGAAGGGAAGGGTTGCCGGAAGGGATGGTAGAGAGAGAAAGTGAGAGAAGAGAGAGGGGATGATTTTTATTATTTTGGGTAATGGATAGTTTGGATAGTGAAGAACTAGTTGTAATTTTGATTATGATATCGTATTAGTTGGTTAAATTTCGAAATCATTATCTAAATTGATTTTTATTTGGCATGAAGGATCTAGCACTTAATTTCCCATATATTAATGCAAATAATTGGTCAACATGAAATTATTTTTTAAGAAAGTGAGACTATTTATGGGAGGGGTTACAATATACAACTTGATAAAATATGTGAAATTGTTTAAAAGAAAGTTCTACATAAGGTTGGGAATGATGATTAACGATTGTAAGTAATTCTCCAGTCACACCATTCATCTACATAAGGTTGGCAACCTTAGTGGTTGTTTTTTTTTGAGGTTTCTGGGTGGAAGTCACCTCATACAATAAAAAAGAAGGAGAATGGGATAAATCGGTTGATGGCCTGACAGATTTTTTTTTTTTTAATTTTTTTTTTTTATTATTGAAATTTGAACAACTTGTTAAGAAGAAAAAATTGAACTTCATTGTCCCAAAATAAATATTTATCTTTTAATTTTTTTAATCAAAATAAATATCAATTTTTTTTAAAAAAAATATATTCTAAAAAGCTTTTTAAAAAGTTTATAAGTGTAACGAAAAAAGTTATTAGAATTTATAGAAATAAAAATGTATAAAATGATAACGGGACCGGATTCATAATCCTTCGAAAGTGTTTATAAGACTACTTACAATGGCTGTATGAAATGGGGATGAAATTTCATTTCATGCGCTGAATCTCTATACAATGGGGGAATGAAAAGTAGTTGAATGGATTAACGGGATGAAATCTCATAATAAATGATTTAAAAATAAAAAGAAAAATTCACCAAAATTCATTTTTTTCCTAATTGATATAAGTTTCATTTGATTTGGACACAAAAAAACACTTAATTTTCAATTTGAGCTGAATTATTACCTAGTAAATTAATTTTTAATTTTTTTCACCAAAATTCATCATTTTTCCCTACAAATTGATATAAGTTTCATTTGATTTGGACACGAAAAAAACACTTAGTTTTCAATTTGAGGCTGAATTATTACCTAGTAAATTAAATTTTTTTTCACCCAAATTCATCATTTTTTCCCTACAAATTGATATAAGTTTCATTTGATTTGAACACAAAAAAAAACACACACTTTTTAAAAAGCAGAGAATATAAATAAAATAAAAGTGGTGTAGTATAGAATAATGAGTTGGAAGGAGTTGAAATTTAATTTAAGTTAGTTATTGTAGGGGGTTAAATGAAATATTAGGTGGATGAGAAAAAGTGTAAAAATTTTTGAATGAAATGGGGGAAGGGGATGGCTTGTAGTCTAAGTAAAATACCCTAATATAAAAATCTACTCCAAATGTTAAAAATAAAAGCATTACTCTTATTTGGGCGTCCCACTTTAAAGTTACTTTTAATGGAAATTTTTAATACTTCTTTATTCAAATGGGATCCACAGCATCTTTTACACTTTTCAGGAAATTCTTATTCTACCATTCATTCTCTCTGCTCCCACTCACAACACCCAGCCTTTCTTTATTAACATTATTAAGCTTATTTTCGTTCTCAGCCGGTAAAGGATACTCTGGTAGAAGTGTCACCCTTTTAGGGGTGGCACGCAAATTAGAAAAAGTGTGGGAAGTAAAAATGTTGTGAGTGTAAAAAAATAGGAGAGGATAGTGGAGGAAATAATGATTTTAAAAGTGTTGTGAGTGTGGGAGGAGAGAATTAGTGGAGCTATAGTGGATGAGATAATAAAATAATGTTAAAACTTTCCTTTTTAGGAAAATTTTAAATGACTTTGGGTAAATACGTTCGGCAACTGAAGCTAAAATTTTGCGGGGAGTATGAGACAACTGACATGATTGAGATCGTCACCTCATGGCTCTATTGCCATTTTTCACCGCAACTTCTGCGCGTGCGGCCCCTGTTTCACCAACCAATCAATTCCATCCCTCCATAAAAATATGAAAACCCACATGTGAGACTATGCCCTACCCAATCAAGTATTATTGGAAATGTTATTGCTTTCATTTTTTTTTAAATTTTGATTAATATTACAGAAACTTGAGGTGTGACAAACCTTAATTATCTTATCTGAGTATACAGTATTATATATACGGTATTATAACGTATAATATATTATCGTGTATATAATATTATTATAAAATAATATAACGATAATATAATATAAAAATAAACTTATTAAATATTACGAAACATTTTTAAAATTTATGAGACATTATAACCGTCAATTAAACCATAATAATGAATCAACCACTGGGACTATCAGTAAGACAATTGTGACAAACGTCAATTATCTATAATTAAATCAAATAAAGCGATAAAAATAATTGACCAAAAGTGGACAAATTGGTATGAAAAGGACTTAAAAGTTAAAAGCACATGCGGAAATAATGCATGTGCAACCACCGACGAGTGGGGACAATTATAATAGGCCGTCCATTGCTCAAATTGCATGAAATTAAATGTTTACTCGTGCTGTACAAGGTACACTTGATTGGTATGTACTAAAGGATTCTTGTCATTCATTATCATTCCGAATATATACACCTCTCTTCCTATAATTTAGGAATTGATTGATATCCCTGCATTATACTCATACTCTGTATGCCGTTTGAAGTTTCTTTTTTGTCGAAATGGATGTTCATTAAAAGTTCATTTTAAAATGAACATTTTATAGTATTATTTGTACCCATTAATTCTCTATATACTTTACTTTTATGCAATTGTCACTATTTTCTACCACACATTCTCTCTCCAACCTCACTCCATTCACAACACTTACCACCTTTTTTTTTTTTTTTAATTCTTGTGCTTCAAAATGGCGAAGGTTTAAATGAGACGGAGGGAGTATACAATATCTCCATATCACTATAATAATATACTAGATATACACAATAACGCATATGATTATTTACATATATCCTATTAAACCCTTGCAGTCAAAGCGGGAGGAGGTCGGATGCTTAGACTGTTTCGAAAATCATCAAAAGTGACGCGAAAGCCCCTTCGTGAAAATATCGGCTATTTGAGTACGGAACGAGAACATGAAGCACACGGACATGACCTTTTTTACCTTTTCACGAGCAAACAATATATCAATTCTATATGCTTTGTTCGTTGGTGAACAGATTACTTGGATAAGTAAATTGCACTAACATTATTGATACACGAGTTCGAACACGAATATGAAGCTCAAGAAGTAAATTTCAAATCTAACGGGACTCGGCCAACATTAGCAACTCCTACATATTCTGCCTCTTTCTTGGATCGCGACAACGTAGGTTGTCGTTTAGAAGAGACGAAATTAAATTATCATCAATACACATAATATCATGTTGGAGGGAGTAGCGACTGTCAATGCGCTGTGTGCTCTTGATGAGGAAGAGCGTGAAGATTTGCAAATGAAGACCCGGATCTATCGTCTTAGTATCGGCATGAGTATGTGATGGCTTCACAAGACGCCATACGCTTGTTCCAAGATTTCCTCGGCATATTTCTTTTGGCATAAAAACAAATCTAGTGTTTCACGCTGATGTCAAGAAAAAATAATGCAATCGACCCATTCTTTATTGCAAATTTCAAAGCGAAAGAAGATAATGTTGCTTTTAGTTAGTCGGAATGACGAAACAAGGATTATGTCATGAACATATAAAAGAAAAACGTATTGCCTGCTTGTACCTGAACGAGAGAATGATCATCGTCTATGACGGAAGTATCTATTTACTAGAAAAAAGTGTTGTAGCGGCGGAATTTTAAGCTGCTAGAATGGTGTCGCTAAAGGTCGCCCAGAGAAAAAAAACCGTCGATCGTCCGCCTATCACCCACAGCCATGATAGTCAGACGGACCAAATTCGTCGGTGTGCAAACGGAAATAGTATTCCGTCGATGATCTTATGATAACAGCGGAAATTTCCGTGTTGAATTAATTTAATTTAATTTAAATTTTTATTTCATAGAATATTAAATTATTTGAAATAAAAATAAATTAATTCGGCGACGAAAATTTTCGAATTGAGTTAATTTAATTAAATTAAATTTTTAATTCAACGGAATATTCAGCCGTGAAATAAAAAATTTAATTAAATTAAATTAACTTTGGCAAAAATTTCCGTCATTGAATTAATTTATTTTAATTAAATTTTTATTTCAGCGGAATAGTCCACGTGGTGAAATAAAAATTTAATTAAATTAATTAAAAAAGAAATAAATTAACTCCCCGGCGGAAATTTCCGTCGCTGAATTAATTTATTTTAATAAAAAATTTATTTCAGCGACGGAATATTCCGTCGCTGATATAAAATTTAAATTAAAATAAATTAACTTTCAGCAAACGAAAATTTTATATGATAATGCAATAAATTAAAAAAAACGTAAATATCAATTATAATTTTTTGTACCTATATAACAATTGATAAAACTAAAGCTATAAATCTAAAAACCAATAATAAATCGGTTGGGGGGTGGGGGCTCCGGTACCAAATCGGTGGGGAGGCGAGGACATCCTAGTACAAAATCGGGGGAGGGAGGACTTGAAATGGGGACATCACAAATGTTATTACAAACAAATATCACAAATGTTATTATAAAAAGTATAAAATTGTACGAAATCAACTCGGGGGGTTGGGGAGGCGAAAATTACCCTGCTGGGCATCTGCATCGGGCCATCAACATCGGCGATCCGTCTCCTTCACGATGGTGCACAACTGCTGAGCCTCGAGCCCTTTCCGCAGCCTCAGAAGCCTTTGTCGAGCCTCCATGGCTTGTGCCCTAGCCTCTGCGGCCACCGCGTCTCCTCGGCCACAGGCCTCCGAGTCGATCTTGAAGCATGCGAGTATCGGGCCTTAAAACATTCGCCACGGCCGGTCAACGTCGATGGGCATTGCGGCCGCGTCCCCATCCCTAACACTCGGTCTCCTCTCTATGGTGACCAGCTTGCCACTTCAGCACGAATGGAACGGGTGACCGGGATGAGTACCTTTAGGAACAACGGTGACTTGATATGTATTCTATCAAAATAAAACAAACAAATATAATCATATACACAATGTACATAAATAAATTTACATATTCAAAATCAAGTCATTTAATGATAGTTTACTTACAAAGGCGATGCGGATCGATCATCAACCCATTGCGGAGGTTGATCGGCGGATGTAGAAGTTCTAACATGGGTGCTAGCGAAAACATCCAAAAAGCGACATCGGGGCCATGTTCATTTTCCTATAAATAAAAGAAGCGAGATTATTATTTTGAAATGGTATAAATGCAACATTTAGCTTCACATATTATCCTTGTGATAAAATATGTTCTCTTTAATCGCTAAAGTTGTGAGTATAATATTTACTTTCAATATTTACTTTCATTAGGATTTAGGGTTAATCTTAGAAAAGAAAACATATACTACATTTACACTAAAACCATAGATTTCATAGCATCAACATGGCTCCCAGCTAACATACGTACATAAACTGATTTCAAAGCTTGCATACTACATTTAAACTAACACCCAATGTATTTCTTATCATTTACAATAACGCCCACCAACAACGTGCATACTGATCGTCTTATTTGATTTCAAAGTCAATTAAACTAAAACCATGGATTTCATAGCATCAACATGGCTCTCCAGCTAGCATACGTACATAAACTGGTTTCAAAGCATGCATACACTACATTTACACTAAAACCATGGATTTCATAGCATCAACATGGCTCCCAGCTAACATACGTACATAAACTGATTTCAAACACGCATCTGCTACATTTACACTAAAACCATGGATTTCATAGCATCAACATGGCTCCCGGCTAACATACGTACATAAACTGAATTTCAAAGCATGCATACACTACATTTAAACTAACGCCCCATGTATTTCTTATATTTACTAACACCCACTAACGTGCATCAAACCGTCTGTTTGGTTTCAAAGTCAATTAAACTAAAATCATGGATTTTATAGCATCAACATGGCTCCCCTAACATACGTACATAAACTGATTTAAAAGCATGCATACGCTACATTTAAACTAACACCCCATGTATTTCTTATCATTTACACTACACCCCACCAACAACGTGCATACTACCCGTCTTGTTTGGTTTCAAAGTCAATTAAACAAAAACCATGGATTTCATATCATCAACATGGCTCCCAGCTAACATACATACATAAACTGATTTAAAAGCATGCATACACTACATTTAAACTAACACCCAATGTATTTATTATCATTTATGCCCATGACAACGTGCATCTGGCCGATCTGTTTGGTTTCAAAATCAATTAAACTAAAACCATGGATTTCATAGCATCAACATGGCTCCTCAACTAACATACGTATATAAACCGATTTCAAAGCATGCATACACTACATTTAAACTAACATACATACCATACACATATGATGCTGGAAATGGACCCCGATCGTCTAATCGTATGCTTTGTCACCGACCCCGAGGAGCCCACTTTATTTGCCCGAGCCTGTTAGGCGATCTCTATCGCCCCAACCGACGACCAATGTTTGCAAAATCTATGAAAAACCTTTTCGGTCATCCAAGTCGGTGTCTCGGGCACTAATCCCACCGCTAGCCGCTTAATATAATAATTAGACTTCGTGGCACCTATTAAAAATATGAATATCTCGCCCACTCACAATTGAACAAGACAACATTGTTTCCACCCAATACTCCACCTTCCTTTCGATAATAATCAAGGTTTCCTTTAAACTTCACGCTATTCCCACGTTAATTTAGAGCCCCCATAAGCTTTGGTATGAAACCACATAGCCATTCACGAAATAACCATTATAAATTAACGTTCAAGTACGGAGTTGCTTTGCTAAATGTCTTAACCTGATGACTTTGGCATCACCTGATGTTCGATATCTATAAGACAATATGTAACCAATTTAATACAATTTTCAGATTGAATGTTTAAAAAAGTGTATAGAATAAATTTGAATAAAAGCAAATATTTACATATTTCCTTAGCCGATTGAAAATTCTTTGTATGTCCTAATTGCATGAGTTGCAGGAGATAAATCTGAGCTAAATCTTCAAACATTCTACAATAGGGTTAAACAACATTTCATATGCAAGTAATTAAACATGCATAATTTAATCGACGAGGCGTAAACATAACATCAATGACTTACTTGATATATTTCTCAACCTCGTCACAGTTAAGAAGAACATAGAGTGAGACCGCGACAAACTCTTTAGCGGTTAACATACGCGTACCAACCCGTTTGCCGAGGAACCGACCAGGGGATGAAAATACAAAGATGTTTCCACTAGACGGACAACCACCATCGTAATTGCGGCCAACCCTAGTTAATCTCGTATCAGGATCAAGGGATGAAAATATGTCCCGACAAGGCAACAATCTCATCTATAATAACAGCCTCTGAAATTGAGGCCTCGACCATGGCCCTATTGCTCATCTTCCTTTTCAATTGGCCTAGATACCTAAAAGTCATTCATAGATTAAAACATAAATAATGTTAAAGAAGTTATATTGTTAACACCTCGCACAGCATCTCGCCACTCACAGTTGAACAAGACAACATTGTTTCCACCCAAATACTCCACCTCGACTACTTCTTTCAGGATGCCATAATAATCAAGGTTTCCTTTAAGCTTCACACACCAGCTATTCCACGTTAATTTAGATCCCATAACCTTTGGTATGAAACACATAGCCATTCACGAAATAACTTAGTTGTATAAATTAACGTTCAAGTACGGAGTTGCTACTAAATGTCTTAACCTCGAAGCTTTGGCATCACCCGGATATTCAGTTATCTATAAGACAATATATAACCAATTTAATACAATTTTAAGATTGAATGTTTAAAAAAGTTTATAGAATAAATTTGAATGAAACGAAATATTTACATATTTCCTTAGCCAGTTTGGAAATTCTTTGTCTGTCCTAATTGCGATGAGTTCTGGAGATAAATCCTGAGCTAAATCTTCAAACATTCTGCAATAGGGTTAAACAAGACATTTCATATGCAAGTAATTAAACATGCATAATTTAATTGACGAGGCATAAACATAACATCAATGACTTACTTGATATATTCCTCAACCTCGTCACAGTTAAGAAGAACATAGAGTGAGACCGCGACAAACTCTTTAGCGGTTAACATACGCGTACCGTCCCGTTTCCCGAGGAACAGACCAGGGGTTGAAAATACAGAGATGTTTCCATTAAATGAACAACCACCATCGTAATTGCGGCCAACCCTATTCAATCTCGTATCAACATCAGGATGAAAATATTCCGACAAAGGCAACAATCTCATCTATAATAACAGCCTCTTAAATTGAGGCCTCGACCATGGCCCTATTGCTCATCTTCCTTTTCAATTGGCCTAGATACCTAAAAGTCATTAAGTAGATTAAAACATAAATAATGTTAAAGAAGGTATATTGTTAACAGCTCAAATTATTTAGAAATAGAATAAATTCAATTACCTCTCGAATGGATACATCCATCTGTATTGAATTGGACCACCGACTCTAGCTTCGTATGCCAAGTGGAGCGGTAAATGCTCCATAGAATCAAAGAATGAAGGAGGAAATATCTTCTCAAGTTTGCAAAAAGTCACTACGATACTCTCCTCAAGCTTTTTCATGTGATCAACACGTAGTGTGGTCGATGTTAATGCTTGGAAAAACTTCACTTAACTGCATGTTAACGCCACCGAGATATTGTCGGGCAAGAGATCACGAGAGCAATCGAAGTAGTATATCCGGCAAAATGTGGCAATCATGACTCTTCAAACCACTGCACTTTCCATCCTCTACTTTGATACGAGTTACCAATGTTAGACGCGTAACCATGCGGAAGCTTTAAATCCTTGAGCCATTTCGGGGAGGAGGAGTTTGTTTTCCTTTGTAAGCACGTATTGAGCCACCGGTTTCCTTTGTTTTACCATTGACCTCAGACAACTCTAAGGCCGGCCGCTTACAGATTTCCTTAAGGTCCATTCGAACTTTGACTGTGTCTTTAGTTGTTGCCTTGAAATACATCAACGTGTTAAAAACATTATCGAATACATTCTTCTCAATGTGCATCACGTCAAGGTTATGTCGAATGAGATTTGTTTTCCAGTATGGCAGCTCCCAAAATATACTCCTCTTGGTCCAGTTATGGGAAGTCCCAAACCCTTGTATTTTGCTCTTCGAAAACTTTTTCCCCCACCGAGGATCGGGCAATCTAGATACCTCCCTATAGACCGTGTCACCACTCAAACGAATCGGGGGCTCATCATGGTCATTCTTGTTCTTTTAAACGCATTCTTCTGGGTCCTGAATGGGTGGTCCTTGTAAGTACCCAAATCCGGATCGTCCAAATCCGTCAGAAAAGTTAACAGAAATCCGTTAGCGGCCGCTCAGGTTAACCGGAACTCGTTAAACTCCCGTTCTTTGTGCCAATAGAGACGTCCGGGACTGCCCGTGCATCCCAGCGTCGAGCCGTACTTAACACGTGTCATCACACGTAAGCACGGCTTTCCCTAAACGCATTTTCAGGCACTTTCGGGCGTTTCGGACATTTCCGGTTTGTTATTTTAAAAAACGGACAAAAGCGGGACAGGGGACAAAATCCCAGCATGGTGGTGACTCAGAGGGGCACGTGGCAGCCATGCCCCCTCCCTCTAGTCACCCTTCAATCAAATTCAAAGGGAAAAGACCAAAATACCCATGGTTTGCAAGCCTAGTCAGTAGGACTCCTCGTGCGCTTTTCTGAAATTGCCGGCCAAGTCCCCCAGATTTCCAAAATACCCAAAAACCCCTGGATTCGGTCAAGTCCGTCAGGACTCCTACCGCAATTTTCACCTATAAATAGAAGTTCTTTGTCAAAGCTTTCAAGGACAAATTCACTCCAAAATTTCACTACCCCCACGGTTCAGCGGTTTTCACCCCTTCCGAGCTTCCGTTTCGTCTCGATTTGCATGAAACCTTCGTATTTCGATCAAATACGCACCCTACTACTTGAAACAACCTTTCGAATCACTTTCCGTGTCCGTACACACCTCCCAGGAGCCAAAGGAGTCGACCACTAGCCATAGGTATAACTCCTCTCTCTAAAATCTCGTTTCCGTCTCGGTTTTACGCGCCGGTCGCTATAACCGTTTCGAACGTCGTTATCTGAGATGTAGACGCTACTCCAGGTCTAACGGGGTCCGATACGTTTTAGCCCCTCGATCCTCTTCTCTTTCCGTAAGAGAAGTAATCACGGGTTAAAACGGCATTCCGACCCCGTTCCGTTTACTTTTATTGTCATTAATCAATTCCGGATTGTTTGATCCGTCGAACGTCCTTTACTTTCATGCAACTTTACAAATCCGAGCCGTTTGGCCTCGTTGATCGTCATTTACAATTCCGAGCCGATTGGCCTCGTCGATCGTCATTTACAATTCCGGATCGTTTGATTCCGTTGACCGCTTTAAATACTGTCATTTACAAGTCCGACCCGTTTGGATCGTGATAGTATTTACTTTTCAAAGTCCGAGTCGCAACCCGATTCGTTGATCGCATATCATTTAAAACGCATTTTTCCCATAAAAATCGTTAACAATGTAATGCCCGGTTCAAAACCGGAGTTCGTCCGTCGAACTCTCTTTTAAAACGCGCGAAATGACGTTCGGCCTCCGAACGCTCATCTTCAAACTAAAAGCCGCCATTTGACACTTAAAATCATTTAATACGCATTTTTCCCGTAAAAATCGTTAACAATGACTCGCACGGCTCAAAGTCGACGTTTGCCACGCAAACGCTCATTTCAAGCTCAAAGTCGACGTTTGCCACGCAAACGCTCCTTTCAAAACTCAAAATCAACGTTTGCCACGCAGACGCTCATTTTCGTCTCAAACCGACGTTTGTCATTCAAACGCTCGTCTTTTCAAACAAAGTCACCTAATCAACGTTTGACATTCAAACCAAGATTAAGCTTGTCATTCAAGCCCCCATTTCAAAATACACACACACACACACACGATTTCGAGAAAGGTAGAAAGACTCGTCATGCGAGGCGTTTCGGGCGATCTCGTAATACTCTACCCGAAACGTAACTTGACCTCCGAACCTAACAATCTCTGGTACTAAAAGCTTTTTACTCGTTTTTGCTGCCAATAAAAATGATCCCCTTTTTCAAAGCCTTTCCCTAAGTTTTTGCTACCAATAAAAATGACACCTTTTCACAATAGCCGTTTCTCAACGTTTGGGCTCAAAATACAAAAATCGCGTGGCGACTCCTCATTTTGTTCCTTCCCATGAAGCGAGGTCTCAGACACCAACCCCCCGCGAAATACAACCGCGTTTCGCGCCCCGCGCGAAATCTCGGGTAATTTCAGTTGGCGACTCTGCTGGGGAAAAGCATGATACTTTTTTCAAAACTACCGTTGTTTTCTAAAAAGCCTTCCGTGGGTCAAACTTTCGTTTACCCTTTCTCGTTTTCGTGTGTGTGAGTTCCTTTAAACCTCGAACGGTTTGTTTTTGTTTCAAAGGCATTACATTGTCGACTTTTCAAAATCCTACCATGTTTGTGCATCCCCATTCATGTTCGATTTTCATGCTGTCTTTTGAACTGTGCATCATAAATTCTTTAAGACACATTCTGAAAAAAATCTCTGTTTTACTCAGAAAAAGAATTTTAGTGACCGCACACTACGCGCACTTACTGCCTCGGAACACCGCACTTCACGTGCACTTGCTGCCTCGGTAATCGCACACTCTGACCCCTTACCCGGGATGGCCTTATTAGTTGCACTCCGATTGGTCTGCTAGACACCTTTCGGGGGCGCACGGGGTCGTCCCAAACATCCCATCCTCGCCCGTGTAAGCCATGCACTCTTTGTGTCACACTTTGTCCAAGACCCCGGTTGGTTTTTGGCTTAGCTCGTGTCATAAAGCCTAAGTGTATGTTTTTTCACGCCGGGCCCCGCTCCGAGTCAAGCTCGAGAGTTTGAGATCGAAGGTCGTTCCCGACCCGAAGTCTTGAGCTTTTCAGTCTTGACTTTGACGCGTAGCTCTGCCGAAAAATATACCCGAAGGTTCAATGTGACGCCGTGTCACCAAACCTCGCCGTATGTATCGTGCCAGCCACAACTTGGCCAACGCTAAAAAGCTAAGGTCTCTCGCACAAGCGAGTCAGGAGAGGTCATGCCCAAATTTTGGCACGATCCCCGCCTTAACTTAAGGACGTTGACCTCGACCGTGGCCCGTACGCCGCACACGTCGAAAGTTTGCGTGATCAGCTAGCCTTAAGTTCACTTTTTCCTTTTGTCGGTGGAACTCGCTTGCCTTATCAGACCTCGCTCGGGATAATCCGTCCTGAGAAAGATGATCTACAATGGAAACGAGGGGCTTATAAGCGTAGTGACGAGATCCGGCGATTAGAGCTCTAGGATTAGTTGCGAAAAAGAAGACTCGCTCTTTTCCAACCGACTAGGACTACGAGAAAACGTGCTTTAAGTAAACATTAATCGATAGCGCACATTGCACAAGCCCGAAAACCTTGAGCCAAATACCCTTTTCCGAAGCCTAAACCCTTTCTTTCGTTCCCTAGCGGTGAGAAAGTGGTTCAGATTTCGGTCAGCGCCTTGCCGGGATCACCGTAACGGCGGCGTCGAGACGGTTCTTCGGTTCCTCGGTTCCCTCGGCCCGAATTTCCGACATGTCTAGCTCACCGAGAAATCGTGACGGGGAAGGACCCCGCCACCGGTAACGAGATATGACATTGGAAGAAGCCATCCGGGCTTGTGAGGTTTACAAGAGGCAGAAGAAGATCGGCGAGAATTTCGTGGTACGGCTTACGAATGAGCATGGTATAGCGGCTATCCCCGATCGAGACGGTACTTTTGTCTGGAGTCGAGGATGACGATTCCCCGAAACCAGTTCACCAAACCTTCAATCAGGTTCCTCCCCCGCCAACTTACGGGATGCCTTCCAACCAAGGAAACAGCCGACCTAGGCTCCATGTTGCCACCTCTCAGGGCAACCCCGCCATTTTTGGTCAGCCCAGTGCTACTCCTATCACTCAATACCACCAGCGCACCGCTGGACCATCTCAGGATGCCAATATCCCTCAATACCCTCCCAGGTTCGTCCCGTTGCCTATACACGAATCCACTAAACTTAGGGGACAAACCCCGATACGGTTCGAGAAAAGGCTCCCATATATCCACATATATCAAGCCTTTCCACCTCCAATCACTACCGCTCACGTGGTAGCACCCGGCGTTGAGCCTCACGGTCCACCACTTGGACCCAACCTTAGCACGGATGGTCGAGCAAATGAAAGACACAGAAAGCCACCATGAGCGGCTCAAAGCAGGAAACGCTCAAATCCGCGAGATTCGGGAATGGTCACGCCTCTCCCTGCCAAGTTCAGAATGCCGGAGATGGACCGATTCGACGGAACCGAATGTCCTCAGACGCATGTCGTTACCTACGTTCTCGGCATGAGAGCAAAAGGAGCAACCCTCCAGCAAATGGCCAACCACTTCCAGCATACGCTTAAAAGTTCAGCGTTACGATGGTTTATGAGGGTCAAGCCTGCGGATCGCCACACCTGGGAACAGATCAGTAACATCTTCCTGGAGCAGTGCAGATCCAACTTAGAGTGGGAAACAAGTCGTGAGGACTTAATCACCACCGAGCGAAAGCGGATGAAAGTGTTGGGGAATTCTACAAGAGGTGGAGTGGAAACTCTCCGAGATCATGGAGCCACTCTCCAAAGACGAGCAGATGCGGATCTTCAAGTCACACTTAAGACCGTCCATCGGAACTCTCATCGATCACAATTTCTTCCCGAGATCTCAGGGCCATGGTTAATGCCGGCTCACGGTTCGAGAAGGATCTCAAGGAAAAGTTAGCTCTTGCACGGCCATACGTATACCGCTCGGCGGTTGCATTCAATCCCGCACCGGCCCCCGGCAAAGGGAAAGATACGTCTGCCAACTACGTCCATCGGGGACAGCAGTCGGGTAACAGAAACCCGGTCCCACAAAGCAACAATTCTACTCGAAACTTGACTGTAGTACACTTCGACAAGTTGGACATGCCACTGAGCAAGATGCTGGAAGGGTTAATCAAGGAGGGTCTCCTTAAGCCCGTTGCCAATTACAAACCCAAAATTCCCGTAGCCAATGCGGACAAGAGCAAATACTGCGCCTTCCATCAGTATCACGGCCATACCACTGACAACTGTGTGGGGTTACGATACGAAATCCAGAACTTGATAGACCGGTGACTAGGTGGTTACCGTCATCCGTCCTTAGTGTGGGTCCCGGGTTAATCGGGGTATGTAGTGCAATGACAGATATAGCGTGAGTGCGCGTGTGTGATAGTCAATCTAGGTGATAGAGTAAAATAGAGAGTTTTTTTTTTTTTGAAAAATCAAAAGAAAAACAGATAGTGGCCGCACCAAGTGGTTGCCTACGTTTCTCCCAAATTAGGAAGACTCAGGCCGTCGTAGTTCCACATAAAGAGAGAGAAAGATAGATAAATAATTCAATTTACAACTCCCGAATCCCCAATGGACCGGACTTTAATTAAATAAAACCCAATCGCACACAGTTTATAAATAATAATCAATTATTTAAAGGAAACGAAGGTTCGAGTTCTACACCTTAAGGGAGGCCTTAAGATGCGGGAACTCTGCAGATAATGAATTCTGGGATCCCCCTTGCATGTTCGGCTCTCGTCTTGGACTATGAGACAAACGGGAGAAACCAGAAAACAACCAGATTGCCGAAGCCATATCTCGCGCGAGATATGATATCTCGCCGCGAGATATGCTTCATCTGAGGGCAGAAAATTCGAATTTAATTTTTTTTTGAAAATCCCTCTTTTAATTTTGACGCAAGTTTAAGCCTATTAATTTTAAGTCCCCAGCAGAGTCGCCACTGTAGCGTTGTGAGAAAATTTCATCTTTTCATCTTTTTGAGTCGCCACCTATATTATTCGATTGGAAACATAGGAAAACCATTTTGAAAGAGATTTAGGTTCGGGGCTTAGGTTATGGAATGGGTAGGTCAAGGAGCATCCATTCCACCCGATCCGGAGATCGGTCTTGCTAAAGAAAAGAGAGGTTTTCAATCTTTTTAATAAAATAATTAAAGAAGAACAAATAAACCCTAATCAATTTCTTGATTAGGAATGTCGGATTGTATGCTTCGAGATCGCCTTCATTGACTGAAGGGACTCTAGGCTAATCCTTTTGATGGGATTACACTACTCTAAAATCAATAGAGAGGTTGAGAAGAGAAACGAAAGTTTAAAGGATGATTACCTTTTGAGAAGAGATTCGGACAGAGTTTCGACTCAAGTTTAGAGTCGAACCTTGATTCGGACAGCTTCGCCTCGATCCTTGATTTGGATCTCGATGCGGATGAAGCTTCGCCTTGGTCCTTTGATTCGGGCTTCGATGTTCGTCAATCAACGTGGTTGAAGGACGAATTTAGGAGTTGTTTGTGAGTAATTTGAAGGAGTCTTTCGTGGAAAGAAACCAACAAATTGTGTGTGTTGTGTGTTTTCTTGATCAAGGATCAATTGTCGACCCCGAAACAACGAAAATCATCCGGTATTTATAGGAGGTTGGAGAGGTGAAGGTGGAGAGGTAAAATCCCCTAGGAAGGTTCGAACTCGGTTCCCGATTGGATTCCCGAATTGATAAGGTTTTATTCAAAAAGAGAGTTTGAAACGGAGAAGGAGAGTGATTTACGCACATCCTGCTGAGGGGATATCTCGCGCGAGATATGATATCTCGTGCGAGATAACTAGTCTGATGACTATTTTGTCCTCTTCAGTTGTTCCGTTAGTCAGTTAGGTCCAAAACTAACGAGGTTAGTTAGAAACTTAACGAAACATGACGAAACTGATATGCTTTCATCAAAACATAAAAGAGAGATGAAGAGTAGTGTAATCATGTAATTATGGGTTCAGAATGGGGTGTCTACACTGTCCACCCTAGGATGTCGAAATACAGGTGCAAAACGAGGGGCTTATAGCCACACAGATGGTCTCCACTGACCCAGGATCTAGCATAGTTGCGAAAAAGAAGAGAAATCTTTTCCAACCTACCTAGGACTCTGAGAAAACACGTTTTAAGTAAATTAAAACAACAAAAAAAATAATAAATATAAAAGAAGCGGAAACCGCATGCCACATGAGCTTTCCCCCTTTTCAGTATCGAGGTCACAAGGTCCGACAGCCCTTCCAGTTCAACGGTTCGCACCGTCCGCTACTCCCCCATGACGGGATCGACAGATAACAGTGAGGGAAACGGAACCCCGCCACTAAGGAACCTTCAGACAATGGAGGAGGTGCTGCGAGCCTTTGAAACTATCAAGAAGCGCCAAGAAGAGCAGCAAGCCTAGATCGTAGACACCCTGCGTCTTCGAGGAACCGTTGCAGTTCCCCAACCTGACGGAACCTTTGTTCTCATAGAAGACGAAGAAATACCGGCTCCCCCGGTTTCTCAAAGCTATCAGCAGGTCCCGCCTCCGCCAAGCTACGAGATCCCAACAACGGTAAGCAGCTCTCGCTCAAAGCTCCCCTCAGGCGTCAGTCAAGCAGCTCCGACATGTCCGCCTCGGCAGAGTCGGTTTCCGGCTCTGCACATCAAGCTCGGTACCAACGGCACACATACGTGCTGCTCTGCGGATCCCAATGCATCTCGATATCCCCCGGGATTCAACCCTTTGCCTCTATACGAGCCTCACAGCCATAATCAGAAATCCCCATGCTTACACAGGACGGGCATCAGCGGATATCCCGACATCTCAAGCTTGCCACCTGCTAGTCTGCGACTTGGGGCTAATGAAGCATTTCCCCAATTCCCAAACATAACCCTTAGCGGACCTGGCAATAACGCCCCTAACTTCAGCACTCCAGGGTTTGGGTTGGTATACACACAACTACCTCCCCAAGACTCCCGAATGGCGATCCCATCAGCCAATCCACCTCCATCTTCGGTTTCTATCCCCGAAAACGGCAACCTTCCTCAACCTACCGATCCCACGTGGCTTGGGCGATCGAGCAAATGAAGGACATGCAAGGCAAGCTAGCCGGTTCTCGGAAGGACTCCCTCTACGCCTGCGATCCAAGCAAAGTGGTCCCGCTCCCTCAGAAATTCGGGATGCCGGAAATGGAAAAGTTTGACGGGACGAGAATGCCCAAAACTCACATCGATACCTATGTCTTGGGTATGAGAGCCAAAGGAGCAACCCCTCAACAGATGGCGGACCACTTTCAGCATTCTCTCAAATCCACAGCGCTAAGGTGGTTCCTCAACGTAAAGGCAGAAAACCGCTCCACGTGGGACCAAATCAGCGAGATCTTCCTAGAGAAGTACCGCGCCAACCTTGAGTGGGAGACAAACCGCCACGATCTGCAAGCCACCGAGCAAAAGGATGATGAACCAGTAGGCGAGTTCTACAAAAGATGGAATTGGAAGCTTAGTGAGATAATGGATCCACTTTCCAAAGAAGAGCAGATGGACATCTTCCATTCTTGCCTCAAGCCATCCCTGAGGACCTTGATTAGCCATCACTTCTATCCGGATCTCCGTGCCATGGTCAACGCTGGAACTAAGTTTGAGAAGACTCTGAGCCTTCAGAAGACAACAGCAACCCCTGCTTCATCCTACCGCTATCGGACAAACCTGGCAACTTCAACTCCTACCCCGAACAAAGGAAAAGAAGCAGCCGAAACGGTACACTACATCCAGAACGGAGCTCAAGTAAACCGCGATCAAGCAGCCCCAAGGAATAACAATCCCCCTCGCTTCCCACAGTTCCAGCATTTTGACAACCTTGAAATGCCCCTGGGCCAAGTATTTGAAGCTTTGGTGAAACGAAATCTTCTCAAGCCTCTCGAGAATTTCAAACCAAAGACTCCCAAGCCCAACATGGATATGAGAAAGCACTGCGCCTTCCACAACTACCCCGGCCACACCACCGATAATTGCTTCATGCTAAAGCAGGTGGTCCAGGGGCTAATCGAGGAGTGAAAATTGGAACGCCCTCGTGGCCCAAATACCATCGGAAATCCATTCCCCCGGAAAGACAGGGTAAACACGATAGCCTTTGACGAAACTCCAAGTGAGAGCAGACCTCCTTGCAATTTAAGAACCGTCGGCATCTTTGTCTCGCTATGGCCCAGGAACGTGAAACCGAGTCAAAAGGTCTCGTGACCGGGAATCCAGGACAAGAACGCCCAAGGGCAAGCTGTCTCCCTACGATCTTTGCCCGACCAAGGCACGCGATGGATGGATCGAGCGCTCCCGAGAGGAGGCGAGTCAAATGGCGGCACGGGAAGCGGTCTAGCCTTCACGAGACGATGACTTGCCGATATGTGAGAATCGACACAACGAAGCCCTCCTCATCCTCATAAAAATAGAGATGTTCTTCCTCCCGAACGTCTTGATTGATAACGGCTCATGATCCAACATCATCGCCTTGAGCACGCTTGAAGCGACTCCGTATCGACCGCTCCACGATAAGGCCTTCACCCGGGTAATCCGAGCCTACGCCTCCGCTGCACGACCAATCGTAGGAGTCATCAATCTAAGGATCCAATTCGATGCACAAGCGGAGTCGGTAGAGTTCCAAGTCGTGGAAATCAAACCAACCTTCTACGCCTTCTTGGGACGACCTTGGATACATCGGATGAAAGCGGTATCATCTACTCTTCACCAATGCGTGAAATTCATCAATGCCAATGGAGTGCTCGAGGTGATCCGCGGAAGCGATACAATGGCAAGCGCTTGGCCAAGCTACGACCCGGAAGAAGGTCCCAGACATGGCCGAATACTCTTCTCCGAGATGAGTCTCCAATCTGTCCCGCTACGAAGTGGATCCCTACATCCACGCTCTAAGCCGCGACGAGCTAGAAATCGAAGAGCTCATGGGTCAAGACGACAACTCGACATATGCGGCTGCGAAGAATGCTTAAGAGAGGATCGAGATGGACGCCCGGATGGAGATTGACCGAGGAGTAGACCACTTACTTCGCCGAAAACCCTCTTGCAAGCGGCTCATCACCGATCCACCGGTATAGGACAACCCTGGCCGACACTCTCGGATCTCACGGGGACGGCCATCACGGCATAGTCCAATTCAACATCCGGTGTCGGACCTAGATGAGCAGTGGCGCAACCTCCTCGAGGCCTAATCAGGGAAGTAGAGATAGCATGCCCCCTCGCATCGGACATTGTAAATGTCGTCCAAGCAAAGATCCCAGATAAAGAGGCCGATTATATGAAAATGATCAACATCAGCAAGAATCAACTCCGAATCAGCGAATGCTTCTCCCTTTTAGAAGTAGCCCTCGGCGACTTCTATCATCAAGGACTCCCAAGGACGGGTAACAACACTAATGGAGGGACATCATCAGGGGAGCAACCAAAAACCTCCGCGATCTGGTTTGAAGTCGAACCACATGCAAGCTATTTTCCGGGATTCGTGCCAACTGAAGATTGGCCACCAGAGCCATCGCCACTTCCTCTAGAGCTACAGCCTGCCAAGAGTAATGAAGCCTGGTCCAACCCCTCGTCGCCTGTAGTCTAGCTTCGAGTCATGTTGTCTGTGAATTCATTATCTTTCGAGTCATCTGATGGCTCTACGCCTGAAGATCGTGAGTCCATAATCAACAATGTACAGTCTTTACGCTTTCAATAAAAGGCCCGACCTTTCTAAAATATCCTTTCATTGCATCTTTAATAAATGATGAGTTAACTAATCAAAACAGTTAATAACAATTCATCTACACAAAGAAGCAAACACATTAATTGAATAAATGCATCAAGCAAACATTTAAGCATGTTGTCAAGCGAGAGAAAAACCGGGCCCAAGCTGCGGAGAAGGTTTTAATCACAGCGATTTGCGAAATTGCTGAAGAGCCAAAGAGACGCAAGTCCGAAGCCTCTTCGTCAGCACAATCCAGATCTTCCAATACCTCAAGAATGGGGAAACCGCCTTCATGAACGAGGAAGGCCAACGCAGGGAAGGGGTCAAAGCAAAGAGCATCATGGCCCTAAAATGCCTCGCCTCTCACTTTGTCATCCTTGGGGACATGCTGTACAAGAAACGCTACCAAGGACCACTCCTACGCTGCATCAGCCAGGAAGAAGCAAGCGAGTTCATGAACGAAGTCCACAATGGGTCTTGCGGTCCCCACATGAACGCCAGAGCCCTGATGCAAATCATTCTCGGGATGGGCTACTCTTGGATCTCCGTGGAGCGGCGCATCCACTTCGTCCGAAGGTGCGACAAGTGTCAACGGTTCTCCAACCTCAATCATCTACCTCCTCACGATCTCTACTGCATGACTACGCCCTGGCCCTTCGCCACTTGGGGAATTGACGTCATCGGGAAAATTGCTCCGCCAGGCAGCAACGGTCACGAGTTCATCTTAGTAGCCATCGACTACTTCACCAAATGGGTCGAAGCCAAGTCTTACAAGGTACTCACCTCCAAGAAAGTCGCGCATTTCCTCAAGGAAAACATCATCTGCCGATACGGCATCCCGAATGAGGTCATATCAGACAACGGCTCACACTTCGAAGGGGAATGCGACAGACTGCTGGCCGAATTCAAGATCACACGCCACAAGTCTTCTCCCTACCGGCCACAAACAAATGGCGCCGTAGAAGCAGCAAACAAGACTCTCGAACGGATCATCTGAAAAATGACCATCCAGGGACGAGATTGGTGAGAAGCTGCACCTTGCACTTTGGGGCTACCGAACATTAGTCGAAACGGCCACGGGAGAAACCCCATTCGCCACGACATACGGGATGGAAGCAGTCCTTCCCATTGAATTGGAAATTCCCTCACTCCAGTCTTCTTGGAAAATGACATCAACGAAGTCGAATGGCTCCGAAGCCGACATGACGAATTGGCTCACGCTAGACGAGCGACGACTAAAGGCCATGGAACACGTCAGAGCCTACCAAAGCGGGATGGCTAGAGCTTTCGACAAGAAGGTCAAGTCCCGAGACATCGGGGAAGGCGATGCGGTACTCAAAGAAAAGCCTCCCACTCGAACCAACCCATTTGGGAAAATGGGAACCAACATGGATCGGCCCTTTCGTGGTTCAAAAGATCTTCTCCGGAGGTGCCATGAAGGCGACAGGACCTAGACGGCAATCCCTTCATGAATCCGGTCAACGGAAGCAAACTTCGCGAGATACTTCGCCTAAAGAAGAACAGCTGTGCATCTCTTGGCACTCCATGTAGTGTCGAACTACGCAGACACTGAGCCCTCTAGTCAGGAGGAACGTAGGCAACCTTAATTGGTCCGGTCTAAAAACACACAAAAAAGTCAAAAGTTTGAATGTCAATCAAGACCTCCATCAAACTACACACTTTCCAAGAGCATGCCCCCACCATCACCTTGACCAAGTCAAGCAACGGCGGCAACATCAAAGGACATCAAAAGGTCACTCGGCATCAAGCGACCCATGTATGCAGCTTCAAGCCGGGGCTTGTCTTCGCCCTCACGCGCTTCAAAAAAAAAAGAGCTCGAGCAAGGGCTCACAAAAAAAAATTAAATAAATAAAAAAAAGAAGCTCAAGCAGAAGCTACAAAAAAGGAGGTCAAGAGCCCGATGCCAACAAGAGGCAAGGAAGCCACGGAAAAGACCGTCAAAATGACTTGTCAGGGAATCATCCGACCTCTCAGCCAAACACAAAGCCCGAGCAAAAGGGATTGCCATCAGGGCCCAGGCCGCTTCAGTCCGCAAATGCAACAGGAAAGTCCAAGGATGGACGCCGCCAAGGTTCACAAAAGACACAAAAGCGAACAAGAGATCTTGCATCTCGACAAAGCTTTAAAAGTAAATCACAAATCACTAACGATTACAACATTTCTTGATGAGTTCAAGCACGGTCTACTCTCAAGTTCACAACATGCTAAAAGACATCTTAATGCATTTAACAAATAATGTGTTTACAAATGCAATGAATGGATACCTAGGAGGTCATTCCGCGCCATCTGCGCTTGTCCCCTCACCATTCTTCCCTTTCTTCCCTCGTCCCCGGCGAGTCTTCTTTCGCTCCATGCGAGCCAACTCTGCGTCTCTCGGTCAGAGATCGGGGTCCTCCCGGTAGAGTCAAACAATCCAGGCGGCTCTCGGGGCTTCATTCGCCGTGCTTCGGCTCGGATCTCCTCCTGCGAGTGCAAAAGAGGACCTCTCTCCGTCGGTCGGTCAACTCTAGTCTCGTAGTCAAACAAAGTGTCTCCCGTCACATCACGAGGGTCGAGACCGGGCTTCGGCACTCCTAAGGCAATAGCTACTACGGCAATCGGGCCCCAGAATCGCTCCACGCTTTGCTCCCAAAGCCACTTGGGACTGCCCGACACGTTGCTCATACCGGGCCGGAGTGCGGGTCGTCAATACGACACTCTCCCGACGTCTAAGGAGCACCGCGGGAGGGAAAGCGGAATACTTCCATACCCTCGAGAAAATACAAAAGAGCACACAGGTTGCCATACAAAGAGGAGCTATCTCCGCGGTAGCAAGGTCATCCCGGCCAACAAAGGCTCTGCTTCATCCCAAAGCTGCCGGGAAACAAGTGACGGAATATAGAAGGAGGACCAAGACAAACTCGGAACTCTGACAACATAGGACCCTTCCTGAAAGGCCCTCCTAGTCTCAATCCCCCAGTGCGGAACCCACCAACGGATCCGATGCGTATCGAGCCGTGCCATCCATCTCTCCCAGGCGGACTGATCCATATCCAACACAAGAGGTCGCCGAGCAAATGACCACGGGCTAAACGACGTCGGAGCCTCGAGCATGGCCTGAAGTCTCTCCCGCAGCCACAAGGTGAGCAAATCGGGGCTTCCCCCTCTCATGAACCGATCCCCAGTCGCCAGACGGTCAATACCATGAAGAGTCTCCCCCAGCACCGACGGGAAAATATCCTCTCCCGGCTCTGCGGTGCCCAACCACATCTAGCAAAGCGTCATCGCAAACCCCAAGGGAGCTGACCATGAAGAGCGTCGCTATCACGCATAAGGCAAACGCATCCCACGAGACATCACTCTCATCATCAATCATAAACCACTCCGGCAGCGCAGAAATGTCATATGACCCGAATCAAGGATCATGCCCTGCACTTCTCCCAACGAAGTTCGAAGAAAGCCTGCAAGCTTCACGCTCACGGAAGCACTGCCAATCAAAGGAAGCGAGATGGCCTCCACCTCCGGTCCTCCAATCAAAGCCCGAAAATCCTCGAAGGTGGGCACTACCTCATTGTAGGAGAAGCAATACACATGCCTCCTAACATCCCAGAACTTCGCGGCAGCCCACAACAACTCCCAATCAGGAACCAACTCCTTAAGGGACCAAACCGAGCAAAGTCGAAACCTTACCTCGAAAGCCCGCCTCTGATGCCTCATACGGCGTCGCATCCACATTTTCAGCCGCTCAAGGAAGTCTGCTGCCGCTCCTGCGAAAGCCTTGGCAAAATTCTTGGAACGTATGAAGAATCCATGGCAAAAATGGAGGTTCCTAGAGAAAATGGGGAAGAAAGCTCGAAATGGCTGCAAATGGGAAGTGGGGAAAGTCCAGACATTCGAAAAGCATTTATCCCTTCCCAAAAGCAAAGGAGATCCGTACGGACCTCTTTGCACCCTAGGTTGGTCCGTACGGACCTTGTTGCATCATCGCCCCACTTTCCCAGCAAACAGGCCAACAACCACTGTTCCAGCAGGACCTTGCTCCAAACTGCCCAAACCCTGGCCAAAGCCATTTCCAGCAAGCACACGCTACCCACAAACGCACTCTCAGCTCACGTGGCATGCACAAAAAAATAATAATAAAAGCAACAATTCCTAGGACAATTCCCGGGAATCACAAAAACGACATTACATCTTAGAATAAAATACTTTGCGATGCAAATGCGAATGTTTTATTACAGGTACATATAATGTCTGTTGCTAAACAAAAAAAAAAGAAGATATGGAAAGAGGGAAAGCAAATAAACCCTAATCCGACTCTTCAGCATCATCGTCATCACCAACATCCTCAAGCGAGAAGTCGGGCATCCCGGTAAACTCTCCAGTCACACCCTCGTCGTCAGAATACTGAACCCCCTCCTGGGGTAGGTACTCAAGATACTCGGAAGGGTTGAACCCGAAAAAAGGATCGAAGTAGGCAGGCTCTGACGAATCCTCACCCTGTGCATCCGGCGGAGGAAAGAACTAATAAAGGGTCTGCGACCTCTGAGCTCCCGAGGACATCCCGGCATCCATGGTATGCCGCCCCCGCAAAGGTCCCTCTTGCTGTGGCTCCGGATCGGCTCTCGGTGGGGGAACGTCCACAGAATGCCTCGAAGGCATCGGCTCGTATGCCGGCACACGCCGCGAAGACCGGAAAGACAGCTTCCCCGCCAACTTCTTCGCAAAGGACCGCATCGCCACATAACGGCGGGTCAGCATGTCATAAGCTCTCCCGGGACTGCGCACAAGCAAAGCGGCCAAAGAAACGCTCGGCAATACGGTCATACTCGACAAAAGAGAAAAATACGAAAAGATGCCAAAATGGAAAGGAGTAAGCACACTCACCGGCACATCGTGGTCAACCCGATAAGCGGCCAGGGAGCCGGCTCGAGCACGGGTACCGATGCACATGCCTCGACGAGTCGCCCGTATATATGTAAAATCCGGCCCAGGGCACCGGCACCTCTTGGGGGACACAGGCGGACCAGCCTCCCTCTCCTCGCCAACACACAGTAGCGTCCTCAACTTCCTCCTCACGAAGGCCCCATACTCCTCTCGAACAAGACAAACTCATCGGCACTCACGCGCGCCCAAATACCTCTCAAACTCCGGCACATCTATATCCACGGGAATCCATCATCCCAAAAGGCGGGTCCCTCGGAGCCAAGGGAAGCATACCGGGCCATGCTTCCGTAAGACCCTCTCTCCCAGAAGTACATGATATCACGGAGTCGGGCCCAGGCATCTTCCTCTGCGCTGTCACGAGGCGCCACCAAACTCGTCGGCCTCATACCAGGAGCCCAGGATACAGAGAGCAAACTCCGCGGGCTATCTCTCCCCGGATGTGCCTCGCACCTCCCGTAGGTAATGGTGAGCTTCCCCCTACTGGTCCTCCTCATCCTCGCCGGACGGGCTCAGCCCAACATAGCGAGGATAGGCCGCGGTATGGCCCCGGGATCATGATCCTTTGAAGCACCGAAAGATCTCGTAGAACCACACTCGCGACAAAAGCGAGAAAGGCTCGGTGCAAAAGAAAACGGAGAAATGATAAGTTGCTAAATAAAAAAACAACAATAAACTCATACCTCCAAAGCAAAATCAAAGCGGGCTAAGAAGCGGCCACACTCGGCTAAACCGGTCCAAGGAGAAATAAAGCTCGGCCGGGCCCGCCTCGCCCAGCTATATCACGTACTCTCTCCAAGATCAATCAAGCTGCTCGGCGAGCAAAAGGAGCCCTGGTCGCGTGGTTCGAGAATAAAGTCTCGGAAAGGGCAAACAACAGGAAGGAGCGCTCCAGCTGATCCGCCGTCACTAGGCCGGCACCACGGCAATAGGCCCATGCGGCCGTGTCTGCATCTCCGCATCAGCATGTACAGCATGCCGAGGCCCTCGAGAGGGAGAGGCGCAAAGCCGGCGGCTCAGCCCAACACCTCCTCGGATATCCTATCCCTCCACCGCACCGGCCCTCCTTTGAAGAGCCCGTGGTGATAGAAGCAAAATCGGTGGGCGTCACCATCACCTCGCCCCAGCTCAGATGGAAGGTGTGGGTGGTATCCCACCAATACTCAGACAAACCCAGGAAGATACTCTTGTTCTTCCACGTATCAGAGATCCCAGCCAAGTTCTCCACGAACACGTCCAAGCCGGAAGCATACACCAACCTCTTAGGGCTCGGCCTGTCCCCCATAGAGATGTCCGGCAACTGCTGCCACAGCTCCACCACAGCCTCGAGCGACCCTTAGGACTTCATCTTTTTGGCTTTTCCAGCCAAAAGCCCCTCATCCTGCAGGTAAACACAAAGAAAGGTACGTCGATCCACGGTCACTTAATACCAAAGCATAAAAAAAAGAGCCCGTCACAAAACACGGCACACATTGCACATAATTTTCACATGTAACCCGTCACAAAACACGGCACACACTGTACATAATTTTCAC
Source organism: Adenophora triphylla var. japonica (assembly GCA_022495995.1). Lineage (NCBI taxonomy): Eukaryota > Viridiplantae > Streptophyta > Magnoliopsida > Asterales > Campanulaceae > Adenophora > Adenophora triphylla. Next base: position 36,544 of record JAFEMH010008030.1, on the reverse strand, counting down.
ATGCAACTCGTCACAAAACACGTCATGCATTACACATAATTTTCCCCATGCAGTCCGTCACAAAACACGACACACACTGTACAAATTTTCTCAACAGAGGGATTAAGCCCTACACGACACATTTTCAAAAGACCCGTCACAAAACACGGCACATATTGCACATAAACTCCCCACAAAAGTCCGTCACCAAAAACACGGCACACACTGCATGACACATTTTCAAAAGAAAAGTCCGTCCCTACACGGCACATACTTTCAGACAAAACCCGTCACAAAACACGACACATGTCACATTTTTCACCAAATTTGTCCCTACATGGCAATTTTCTCACAATGTACATACATAAATAGCATAAGGTACAAAACACCAAAGCATGCATTTCAAAGAGAGGCACTTTATTTTCACAAATAAGAGCTAATCTACACATTTTTGCACAAAATTCACATACCCACAATTTTTACATGCTCAATTTCAACAATTCATCAAGAATTTCACAAAAAAGCATGGCAAATAACAAAAGCCCCAAATATGCGAAAAACTAAAACCTAGTTCTAGCATTCAACAATTCAAGCGAGGAATCAAGACGAAATTGATTTCTTACCTCCCCGGCGTTCCTAACTCGCCGATTATGCACCTCCGGATTCGGATACAACACATCCGGGTTCTTCGAAGAAGGCACGAAGGAGATGCAATTTCTTTGAAGCTCCATCCTTTGTTCGATCACCTCTTGGCTCCATTGACGACGTCCCCTCCTTGATCCTTCCGCCATTGCAAGCAATTCAAGCTAAGAAAATGGAGGATTTTGGTGTAAAAATGGATTTTTCTCCCTCTCTCTCTCTCGCTGGTGCACGAACTGGAAGAAGAAGAAATGGGAAAAGCCTCGGTTTTAAAGATGGTCAAAGCCTGGGAACTGTAACAATCAACATTGGTCCGTACGGACCTCTTTGAAGAGGGAGAAGATCCGTACGGACCTTCTTGCAACCCGTGGCCAAATTACTTCTTTGCCCTTATAATCTTTGCCCCTGGCTGTTCAAAGGCCTATTTCAGCAGATTCAATGCAGTTTGGTCCTTAACCCATCAAAACAAGCACCGCCCGTCATCGTAAGCCCGGACTTCGCCCACTCAACGGCAACGCAAGCACCGGCCGTCATCATAAGCTCGGACTTTGCCCACTCAACGGCAACGCAAGCACCGGCCGTCATCGTAAGCCCGGACTTCGCCCACTCAACGGCAACGCAAGCACCGGCCGTCATCGTAAGCCCGGACTTCGCCCGCTAACGGGTAACGCAAGCACGGCCGTCATCGTAAGCTCCGGACTTCGCCCACTCAACGGCAACGCAAGCAGAAGCCGTCATCGTAAGCTCCGGACCTCGCCACTAAACGGTGAAACAAGCGCGAGAAGGAGCGCACCTCCAAGTACAAATCTCAAGGCACAAACGCCTCCAAGCGCTCAACGGAAAGCAGCTTGGCACAGCCTAAAGTAAGCCCGAACTCCTTCCCCAGCAAGTCAAAAGGGAATTCTTGCAAACCCGTACAAGACCACTATCCCCAGCACCGGCCGTCATCGTAAGCCCGGATTTCACCCACTAAACGCAACTCAACCACCGACCATCAAAGTAATCCCGAAGTCACCTTCTCACCAGGAAAAGCCCCTGCAAGGCCACGATGATCCCCAACGGATGAACACCGGCAGTCATCGTAAGTCCAACCTTTTACCCAACGGACAAAACGCGAGACGTTCACACCTCTCACAGTCAAAGCTCAAGGCAGCCACGCCTCCGCAAACCGCAGTCAGAAGACGAATCAAGTCCTCACGCATGACACAACCGCAGTCAGAAGACGAATCAAGTCCTCACACATGACACAACCAGAAGACGAATCAAGTCCTCCCACATCACTATCTCCAGCCCGGAAGGCTTTAAACCACTCGGTCCGGAAGACCGTATAAACCTCCCACATCACTATCTCCAGCCCGGAAGGCTTTAAAATACTCGGTCCGGAAGACCGTATAAACCTCCCACATCATTATCTCCAGCCCGGAAGGCTTTAAACCACCCGATTCGGAAAATCGTAAAAATTTCCATCCCAGGACGCCACCACGTCCTTACCATCGACCTATGCGGTCACCCAGGACGCCACCACGTCCTTACCACCGACCTATGCGGTCACCCAAGACGCCACCACGTCCTTACCATCGACATATGCGGTCACCCAGGACGCCACCACGTCCTTACCACCGACCTATGCGATCACCCAGGACGCCACCACGTCCTTACCACCGACCTATGCGGTCACCCAGGATGCCACCACGTCCTTACCATCGACCTATGCGGTCACCCAGGACGCCACCACGTCCTCACCACCGACCTATGCAGTCACCCAGGACGCCACCACGTCCTCACCACCGACCTATGCGGTCACCCAGGACGCCACCACGTCCTCACCACCGACCTATGCGGTCACTCAGGATGCCACCACGTCCTTACCACCGACCTATGCGGTCACCCAGGACGCTACCACGTCCTTACCACCGACCTATGCGGTCACCCAAGACGCCACCACGTCCTTACCACCGACCTATGCGATCACCCAGGACGCCACCACGTCCTCACCACCGACCTATGCGGTCACCCAGGACGCCGCCACGTCCTCACACAGCGACCTACATGGTCACTTCCTCTCCCAGTACGCGATCCAGATCAGGACCCTTATCTTATCGACGACCCCACTTCCTCCGTAAGTGACGTCGTCGAGGGGCTTCTGTAAGTACCTCAATCTGGATCACCCTCTTCCGAGCACATTGGAAACACCGCAGACTCACAAACGCAGTCTCGAAGACCTTTGACACTCAAAACCCCCAAAAACCCCCAGCCACACCAAGGGAGGAACCTTTCTGGGATAAAAAGGAACAAAAGGACCTTTTGCGAATTATTCAGAAATCAGAAAAGCAAATAAGGTCCGTACGGACCTCTTTGTTTCAATGATTACTGAATCCCCTTAAAGTCCACATTATTCCCTCAAATTGAGGAAAACCAAAAATTTGGATTACCTGCAAGGAACGTACGGACCTTATTCCACAGATCTTGGCACTATAAATAGAGGGCTCCCTCTCCCTCATTTCACACATCTCCCTCTTCTCTACTCTCCCCCCAGCCTTCAGGCACCCCTCTAAGACCCTTCGGGGAAATCTCGGCCCCTTTCGAATCCTTTCGAGGCCTTCCAAGCTCCCTTGTGGTGCTCCGAAGCCTCTCCGAGTGCTCCCGCGATGCTCCCGCGCTGCCCCGAGGCACTCTCGAGGTACTCTGAGGCCCCTCGTGGTACTCCGAGGCCTTGCCTGGTCTTTCCCAAGGCGTCCCGGCTCTTTCCGAGTCAAACCAGCAACTTGAACGCACGCCGAACCTCTGCCCGAGTGATCCCTGCGATCCCAACGCACGCCGAACCTCTGCCCGAGCGATCTCTGAAATCCCAACTGTAAGTACCCAAATCTGGCTCATGCCTTCCGGTTAATTTTCCCGGCAATTCCGGTAATTTTTCTGGTAATTCCCCGGATTTTCCTAAAGTTCCGGAACAATTCCGGAACTGTTCCAAGCCTTTTAAGGGCTGAAGGAAATGCTTGGTGATTAAGAAACACGTTTTTCTTAATCCCAAAACCCTTCTAGAAAATGTTTGCCACCTTGCATGTTTCTAGAAAAATCAGATTTGGCTACTTATGTCGTGCGACATAACCGACGAGGAAGAGTTCTAGAAGGCGCCACCTTGCATGTTTCTAGAAGAATCGAGGAAGTGGCTACTTATGTCGTGCGACATAACCAGCCGGGAAAAGTTCTAGAACCATGCCACCTTGCATGTTTCCGAAGGAATACGGTCATGGCTTGTTATGTCGTGCGACATAACAAGCCCATGCAGCGACCTATAAATAGAGGCCTTCACCTCTCATTTTGAACACACCTCTTCCACCCCTCGGTCCCCTCATAGGGAATACACCCAGGAAGCCTCCTCTCTCCTCACATACCTCCCAAATCACCTCAATCCTCCCAAATCCATCCCACACACACTTCCCACACACACACTTCTCACATACATCAAGAAATCAAGGAGTTCCCAAGGATCCAAGTCTCGAACTCGGTCTCGGAGGAGGACGCTAGAAGGTTCCTATATCTAACTTGATATAGGAGTTGTGGATCTTCAAGGGTAACGAGTTTCTACCCCTTTTCCACTCTCTATTTTCCTTTGAATACAAAATCTATGTGTTACATGCATTGATAATATAGTATTCTGATTAAAGTTGCATGCTTTAGCTTCATATTACCCAGATCCACATTTTATTTCATTACATTTCATATAAAATCTTCGTTTTGACTTGGTTTTTGCATGAACACTCAAGATGAGTGTGGATCCCTCATATCCACACCCTCTTGAAGTGTTCATTATTGTTAAACATGCTCCCTGAGATTTGTTTGTGAAGTAACTTGACCATTTTGGTGCCTTGTTACCTCTGCAAATCTCAGTTGTAAAGCCTCTGCAAAATGGCTAGTTATGTCACGCGACATAGGCAGCCTATGTCGTGCGACATAAGTAGCCAGTTTTCAGAAGCTTCACAGTTTCAAGCTGTAATCTGATGTTAACCCCCTTTAAGCTATAACCTGATGTCTATCTGCAATTTAGATAGTATCTATGTACATACTATGTCATCTTTTCATTAAAATATCATTCTCATACATAAAGGTGCATCCTTTACACCTAAATCCCATTTTTCATGCATTAAAATCATTCCTTTTCCATTTTAAATCCCTTTTCACATTAAAGATGCACTCTTTGCACAAAGATCATTTCTTTACATAAAAAACATCCATTTGCAATCAAATGCATCATTTTCAAACCAAAAATGCCATCTTTTTGCTAAAATATCATTTTTACATGCATTTCCCCTTTTCCCCAACCTTGGAATGGACCGGTGTAAAAGTTCTCATCTTTGCATCGTTCCTTCCATTAAAGGTTCATGATTTCTTTAGGAAAAGGATAACCTTGAACCCTATATCTCCGATTATCGCTTAAGAATGAGTATGAAGCCTCTATACGAGCTCGGCTAGTCTTAAAGCGTAGGATTGATGGGCTAAGGACATTCCTTCCTAAAGAACCTCATCTTTGACCCAAAAGAGAGTCATTCTCTCGATCACGCAAGTCCCGAGGGTCCCGAGGCTTAAAAATGCGATGATCACAAGTCATAAAATGAGGACGGGATCATAATCCCAAATACATAAATTCCAAGGAATCTCGAGCGACAACCAACAAATGGTTTGTACGTCCGGAAGATAACTTGGGACATTCCCCCCCTTTCTTTTCAAACACATGCACACAAAGAAAGCACGCAAGCAAACACGATTAATGAAATCTAGGGAGACTTGCTCTGGCAAGGCACTTTGGGTGAACGCCAAACGTTCTTCCCGAGGGTAACTTAACCTCCGAACCCATAAAACCTTTTTTTCAAAGTTTTGAGGTAATCAAAATGGCGTGGCGACTCCGTTTTCAAATAACTCGGATGTCTTGAAACTCGCGTGAATTCCAATAAACAAAAATTTTGGGCACACATTCACAGTTTGGCGACTCCGCTGGGGATCATCCCAAAGGAGAAAAGCTTTATTTTCAAAACAAAAGTCGATACTTGGTATATAGGTGGACCCCACTTACCCTTCTGTATCGCTCCCTAACCGGGGCTTGGGATAACAAGGTGGTTTAACAATCCCACGTACCAGTATCCCTTTTTGAAAAAAAATTTTGAAAAAGAATACAAAGAAGCTTTTCCCTTGGAGCGGGTTAGACTCCCATCGCCGATTTCATTAATCGTGCTTGCTTTCTTTTACCATGCATTGCATCATTTGCATCTTGGAATCTGTGCATACTTTGAAACGGGAAATAACCCGAAAAAAAGCAAAAGGAGTGGAACTGGAAAATTGATCCATGCGGTCGTACGGCTAATCCTCATAGGATTCGACCATACGACCTCGGTGGCAATTCCACCGGGAAAAATCATGGTTAATACGGCGGTCCTAGCGGCTTGGGGCTACTCGGCTCCATGGCGGCCAGGGCTCCCGAGAAAATTTACGTGCTTATGTGTTGCATTTTCCCCCGTCCCGAAAATCATTCCTTTAAAACACATTTATGAAAATCTCTGTTTTAACTCAAAAGGAACATTTTTAGGAGACCGCACACTACGCGCACTTTGATATATCTGTACACTTTTGCACGCACGTCCTTCAAACCCGAGGGTGGTTCAGTGCCGATCACGGACGACCTTACGATGCTCCGGGCGCGCACGGAATCATCCCAACCTCCCATGGCGGCCGGTGTCGACCAATGCACGGTCAGGTGTCACACGTTTCAAAAATCCGTGACTTTTGGTTGGTTTTGGTCTAGTCCGTGTCATATAGCCCGATTGCATACCCACGTAAAGGTCAAGCCTTAGCTCATAACGGAAGCCAAGATTTTCGCTCAAGCGAAATTCTGCGAAATTCCGACAAGGAAAAATCGGTGGGATCTTGACTCAGGCATTGACTATTGACCTTGACCCGCACGGAATGCGTAAGAGTCGAGACCAAGTCTTTGCCAAAAAAATCAAAAGATCTTTCGCTCAAGCGAAGCTACTGCCAAAATTCCGACAAGGAAAAATTGGCAAGATCTTGGCCAGGCATTGACTTCGATTCGACTCACGCGCCTGCGTATGCAACGAAGTTCAATGTGACCTTTGTGTCATCCGGCTTTGCCGCCCGACCCATCACCTATTATATTCTCGGACATTACCGAAAGTCAAAAAAAACGTCATTCGCTCAAGCGAAACTCACGTCAAAGATCCGTCGAGGCGAGAGAGACGAGACTTTCCGGTATTGCCTTGACTATAATCCGCATCGCTCGTGCGTTGAAAGGTCCTATGACCCGCTAGACCCGATAGGAGCGTTCTTTACTCTCGGTCGGTGGGATCCGCGTGCCCTATAGGACCCTCGCCCGGGCTGTCCACCTGGGAGGTCGAAATACGAGGTGGAATACGAGGGCTTATAGACGTAGTGACGGAACCCGGCGATCCGGGATCTAGAGTAGTTGCGAAAAAGAAGGGCAAACCCCTTTTCCAACCAAATAGAAATAAATAAAAGACATTGTTTTAAGTAAACTTGAACAATTAGTGTAATCATAATTGCATGTTCCTATCTCTGAAATCCCTAATCGAGACCTTTTCGGTCCGATCTCCGTTTTCCTCATCTCAGACCTTTCATGGTCAAATCCCTAATCGAGATCTTTTCGGTCCGATCTCCGTTTTCCTCATCCCGACCTTTCATGGTCAAACCCTAATCGAGATCTTTTCGGTCCGATTTTTGATTTTCTTATCCCGACCTTTCATGGTCAATCTCTGTCGAGACCTCCTCGGTCCAATTTTCGATTTCCCATCTCGACCTTTCATGGTCAAATCCTTAATCGTGACCCCCTTCGGTCCGATCTCTACTTCCCATCTTGACCTTTCAAGGTCTCATCTTTTCCGATCAATTAGGATTAGGAGAAAATGCGTTTCGAGCAAAAGTTAAAGCGATAAGGGCATGTTACTTGAGCCTTCAGCCTAAACACTTACCTTCGAGTCTAAACCTTACCTATCCTTCGAGTCTAAACCTTACCTATCCCCGAGTCTAAACCTTGCCTATCCCTTTCCCGCAGCGAAAAAGAAGTGAGCGAGATCTTGGGTCGGCGGCTTTTCGGTTCGGACAGGTTCATCGGCTCGGAGAGTCGAATGGCGGATTTGACGAAAACGGTGAGGGTATGGGAAATCGGATGATTAGGAAGGAAGAGTTAGTCTGGCTTTGGAAAATGCCCGGAAGGTTCATGAAGAGCAGTTTGTCATTGCTTATCGGTGCTCTTCACCGCAATGGAGTCCAAGTAACAATTGAGTCCAGCGGTTCTACGGTAGTGGTCGAAGATGAGACTCGGAAGTAGCCATCTCGGTTCCCCGGCCTATAACCAATACCTTCCTCCATCCACATATGATCCCTTGCCGAGGACCACTTCTCCTCGGTCCTTTCCAACATCCCCGGCTCATCGGGGCCCCATTGCCCTCGGCTCCTCGAAGCAGATTGGATTTCACCCCACTTATCCCTCGGTCTCGGCAATACACTGCCGGTTTATGCTCCAACCTCACATAATCGGTTTGAGATATGTGGCTATGTTCTGAAGCCCCTATACCCGCACTTTGAATGCGATCATGAGTTGCCAAAGGATGAACCGAGTTTTTATTTGTTACCTACCGGACTTAATGAATTCAGTAGTCGGTTCGCTACTACAAGTCACATGTTGCCGATTCCGATAGCCCAAGAGTCCCAGTTGACCCCTATGTGGCAATATTGATGGAGCAAGTGAAACAGATGCAAGAGAAGCTTGACCTCATGATGAGTATCAATACTCCCTTGACCCAAGATGTCGGACCGAGGCAAAGAAATGACTCCACCGAGCATAACCCAATACCAAGCGACAACCGTATCGGCTCGGCACGGTACCTCACAAAGGAAAGAATGTCACGGCTTCCTTCGGCCAAATCCAACGGTGGAACCAATTGGACAATGGGAATCGAGTCTTGAGAATAACAAGGTCCCAGAAAACCTCGCTCCTTTCACTTTAACAATACGAGAGATGCCTTTAAGCAAGATTACGGAAGAGCTAGTGAAAGAAAAAGCTGATAAAGCCACTTTGGAGAATTGGAAGCCCGGGAACCCAGGTATCGGAATGGACGAGACCAAACATCGCTTCCATCAATACCATGGGCACAAACGTGACAATTGCACCGCTTTGAGGCATGAGATCCAAAAGTTGATAGAAGATGGGAAGCTTGAGAACCTCCATGGGCCAAAGACGAAAGTTATGACAAGAGGTCAATTCAAGAAGTGCAAGGTCGAAACGTCGGCTGATGATTTTGGGATGCCCGTGAGCAAAGTTTTCAACGATTTGGTGAAACGAAGCCTTCTCGCACCTCTCGAGAATCATAAGCCAAGAAACCCAAGTAGAGTTGACGGGGCCAAGTTACGTGAGTACCACAAGCATTATGGTCATGTGACGGACAAGTGTGTGGAGCTGAAGAAAGAAATTCGGTGGGCGATCTACGAAGGAAAGCTCAAGCTCCTGGCGGTCCAACCCGTGAAGAGTAGCTAGACTAGGGTTTACCTATCCTTAAAAAAAAAAAAAAAAAAAAAAAAAAAAAAAAGGAAGAAAAGAAAAATAGTCTCTCGGTCAACCTTCGTAGGTCCTAGTATTTTTTCCTTTCAATTAAGTCCTCTACGGACATTGTATTGAATCTTCAGTTTTCTATAAAAGAGTCTTCTTCTTTTCTTGCTAGACTTAAGACATTATTTGCACACCTACATTACATTTAATGAAATGGTTTTATTTTATATGATCACTTGCATTGCTCAACGAACAATCTCTCGAAATAATTAACGTTACGATTAATCGGTGTGAGAAAGTCAACTAATGCCATCAAGCCATACACTTTCCTTACCCCACAAAAGGCCTTCATCAAAGCCATACATTTTCCCAAACCATGTCCTTCCCTTCACCTTGACCAAGTCAACGACGGCGGCAACATCAAGGAACGACAAAAAAGGCCACTCGGCTTGAAAGATTGACCCAGTGTCGACAACAACCTAGGGGCTTGGCTTAGACTTCAAGGGTATCAAGAATGTTCAAGCGAGGGCTCGCCTTGGTCCTCGGGTGCTCTAGAAAATAAAAAAAAAAAAAAGAAAAAGAAAAAAATGTGTGTAGTGCAAAAAGAGTAATACCCGGCTAGTGAAAATCCCAAAAAAGAGCGAGTCTAGGCAAAAACGGGGTTGCACATAAAAAAAAAAAAAAGGAGAAAAATCTTAGTGCAAAAAGAGTAATGCCCGGCTAAATTTGAAAATCCCAAAAAGGGCGGTCTAGGCAAAAACGGGGTTGCACATAAAAATAAAAGAAAAAGAAAATGAGGCCAAGGACCCGGCCACCGCCCATCAAAAGCTTGACGGACGAGGCAAAATCAAAGCTCAAAGAATGAAAGTTGTCGATAACAATGGGGCGGTCGAAGCAAAGCGAAGCATTTCATGAGCCTTTAGGCATATGCAAGTCCTTTCTCCCCGATGAAAGACGAGAATCGAAAGCAATTGAAGCGGCCGTCCAAGAATGACTTGGTCAAGGAATCATCCCGAGGCCCATGCCTCATCATCCGATCTTCTCATCCTAGCCTTTTCACTAAAGGAACCACAAATCCCATTTCCCAAAGCAGTCAGGCCAAGGCCGAACTACGGCGACTGAGCTCCTCACAATGAGGGGAACGTAGGCAACCAGCAATGGTCCGGTCATAAGCATATCCAAATTACCGAAAACCCGGTCTCATCAAATGACCTCTCCCATGGACGATCAAATCCCGAAAACCCGGTCTCATCAATGACCTCCTTATACACAAACCTTTCTTTCACACCCGGCAACCTTGATCCGCGACATTGGTTGACTTTCTCCTCATGATTAATAAGAATGTTTGTTCATATCGAGATTAGTGGTTGAATAACCCGAACATTAATAAAGGGTTTTAAGCAATCTTGTGATCATTGTAAATAAAACAAGTTTTCGGATGTCTTGACAAGTCTTCCTTTTCTACATCTTAGGAAAGATAGCGCTAAACAACGATTTTTACGTCGGCGGGGGCTTCCATACACTTTTACCAACCTTTCTACGCTTATACTCTCTCAAAAGAGTCAAACCCAAAGCGAGCTTTTGTGCCTACATCGAATAAGGCCGTCAAAATAACACAAAATCGGGATCTATTCCCACTTTTCGAAAAATATGCCCTGCATGTATATATCTTCCTAAAAGTTCTTCTCTTCGTCCACATCTTCTTAAGGTTGGTGAGTGACTAAAAAAAAAAAAAATAAAAAAAAAAAAAAAAAGGAAAAGGATAGGTTTTCCCTCTTACGCTACAATTCGCATTAGGATTGCCTTGAAACTCTTCAAGTCTCGGGACTTTGCTAAGCCATTCCTTTAAACTTGGGGCTTCTTTAGCCATTTTCGGGGTTCGCATCGGGTTCTTCACTAGGTCCCTAGATGGATTCGGTCTTGGTCGAGATCAATTTCGAGAATCACGTTCGCAATACCAATCGGATTGGGATTTTTATTAGGTCACCGGGCCGGGGCTTCGCCAAGTCAGCTTCGCTTGCTCGGCTCATTCAACCAGGTTTTGCCAATGAAAGAATCTTTCCTTACTTTAGTAAGATATGGGGCTTTTGCGAGAAAGTATTTCCTTAGGCCAGGGGCTTCGATAAGTTGCATCCATCCCTAGAAGAAAGGATTGGTCACTTCGACATACGTTAGCATCAACTTCAAATGCTAGAGTGTGAGAAAAGAATAGTCACGAGACCCGAGGTTCAAACCCGGTCTCGGCTCGAGGAATTCTCGTCCACGTTGACAACGGCAGTTCGGTCCGCGCCCAAGGAATACGACCCCACTTGTTTGAAACCCGTCTCAAACAATTCCCAAATACATTCCATATGTACATCCGGACCCAGTCCTACCATGTTTCCAAGGAGAAAAATCATCCCTAGGCTCAAGTAACGTGCCAATTGCTAATGATAACATTTTCTCCCAAAAGTGCCTTCGTTACTTCCGTTATAACGAGATAACTCTAGGCGACAGGTTTCCTAATTGTCAAACGTCGAAAATCCTAGACATCATTCCTAATTGTCTAGGTAAAGGTTTGAACTACGATCAAGGCTTGATTCCTCCGGGATACGTAGGTAGCCTTTCATAAAGGTTCAGCCATCGACCACATTGGTCACCTTTTCCCTTCTCCATTCTCCAATGGTGCGTAAGCTTTTCATAAAAGTCCAATTTTGTGACCATATGGGCCACCTCTTTTGATTTGGAACATTCTGTGAAGGATTGGTTGCTTGACCTCCTAGAGTCACCCCATTTCCATCCTTAAGGGACCAATATCTCTTTGCCATTGTCCTAAGGAGACCGGGTTTGTGACCTATTTGGTCACCCAATTCCAACTTTGTGTCGGCAATTCGATCGAAGGCCAAAAGGTAAGAGAAATGCGGTCTTGGCTACTTATGTCACGCGACAAAACTGGCCGATTGGCTACTTATGTCGTGCGACATAACTAGCCACATCGGACATCAAACATCGGCAACTTCCTGCTTTCCCAGTGGCACTCCCGACTTGTCAATAGCTGCAAATACCATCCATTCACCTCTCAAATGCATAGGAAGGGTTCATTTACCCGTATACACTCATGCATTCATATTCAAGCTAAAAATTCATTCAAGTCACTCCATTCTAGCCATTTATCGTACATCATTTCATAAATGTGTGCAAAGGAGAAAAAGGCTAGCAATGTACATTCAAACCAAAATAGACCAAGTCTAAGAAATGTGCAAAAATAACATGTGTTTTCCCCAAAGGGAGTACAATAGCCAAAAAAGGGTCATAAATGTCTAAGGGGAAAGGGGCTACTACTGAGATCCTCTCCATCACCCTCTTCATCATCCTCTCCTCATCTCCATCCTCGTCGTCATCCTCGGCCTCCTGCGGCTCATCATCGGGATCGTCAGAAGGTGCCTCGTATGCTATGGTCTCCGTGCGATAGTAGTCATCAAGCTCGGTGATGACGGTGGAGTCAAGCTCGTAGTCGTGGCCGTCTCGGCTCCGTCCATCCTCATCCTCATCCTCATCATCATCATCAATCTCAATGGAGTGCGTAAAGAGGCACATTTGCGATCTTTGTCAGGCGTCGGTCCTCTAGTGCTCCCGGGTGCCCACGTCATCGGGCGGCTCTTCTTCCTTCTCGGTTGGCCGGGTGGAGAGATATCAATCGAACCACAGTGGCCCGGCAGCTGATTCTTCCGAGAAACTCATGCCTTTACGGAGCTTGCCAATCATGCCCGCGGCGCGGTATATGCCACAGTCAAATGTCTGTAAGCTTTGAGTGACACATTACAAGCAAACATAAAAAGCGTCGAATGCGGTTCTTGATAATAAAAAGAGATGCAAGCAATCCAAAGAGGCGTAAGGAGCAGTACTTACGGATCTAGAACCTCGCGGGAGCACGGATGAGGATGAGTGCAGGACATATCAATGTGAGCTCGCCTCATGCGACCGCCACCACGATAATCAATGAAAGTCGGGGGCAAAGGAGGTCTAGCAACATAGCCGGTCGAAGGCCCCACGCTATGAGCGCCATAACCAACCACAGTGCGTGGAGGCGAAGATGCATGGCCACGTACATAGTATAGTCCCCCTCTCGTGTGTAAAGATGTGCCGCCATGCCTACGATCAAAGCATCTACATTCTCAGGCGGCGAGGCAACCACATCCTAGGCGGAGGATCATCGGGGATCCGAGCGTGCTTATTCGGCCCATCTTGTCTATACACCCTCTCTCCTAGATACAAGGCGTCTCAGGACAAGCCCACCGGTAGCTTGCGACACTGCTGTGAAGTGCGCGGCGTGATCTAAATCCCGGAGCGGCATAACGACCGGTCCGGGGAACAAGCTCATCCTGCATGGAACCCCTCTCGGGCATGTCAACGTATCATGATAAGAAGCGGTAATCCTGCACCTCGAGCCCTCCGGCGTCACAGTGCATTTCTGGCATCCTTCGTCCACCGACGAAGAGCGGGAAAAAGTGGTGGCGAAACTCATCCTTGATCTTGCCACTCATAACGGCCAAAGTACTCGTAGGCCCAAGCACGAAAAGGAGAAGAAGAAGTCAAAACAGGGAAAACAAGGGATATAATGAAATGCGCAAAGGAAAAGAGATCAAGGTGAGAGAATACCTCGAAAGCCGGATGAAGCGGTGAAGTACTTCGCCTTCCCTCGGCTGACATCATCTAGGGCCAAATACATCTCAGTTAAGCCTGCCTCCCCCCAGGCCAGATTCCCGATAGTATCCCAGGCTCTCGGTAGCTCCAACGGTGAAATCAAAGCGGTAGATGCGCTGTTGATGAACGGCATGTCGGAAAAGCCTACCCATACAAAAGCTCTAGCCAATCTCTCGGCTCTCGGCCGGCTCTCGATGGGATCATCTACCACGGTGTAGTCCACTGCTCACGCCTGAATCGGGCCATGTAGCACCCCCGACTCATATCCATTCCCCTTCTTGATCAGGAACGAAACCAAGTAAGCCCATAAAATCATCATCGGCAATAAGTGGGGCTCAACTCCTGTACGGGCTCCTCTATGTAGAGCGGCTCATCCGTAAAGGCGATCTGTGATGACCGCAAAGTCCGGTGGAGTATTGTCGTCTCACCCCAAGAGAAGTGAAATGAGTGAGTGGTCTCCCACCAGAACTCTCTGAATGCCCTCACTAGATCCACGCTCCTCTGAGTGCCCCCGATGGCCTTCGCCATCTCAAAAAATTGCCCTAGCCCAGCGGCGTAAATCAGGCCCTTAGGCGAGTCCACTGCTCACGGCTACAGGCAAGCTATCCCATAGCCTTGCCAATCACCTCGGGGAGCCACGGGTGCGCAATCCCTGCAAGAAAACATGGCACAAGTATCAATATTTCGTGCTATTTCTTGAAATCATCTCAAGCAAAAAAATAGGTCAAAATGGATCAATGTATGGCATGCATCTACGCATTACATTTCCTAGATTCATCTATGTTCACATGCCAGTTCATGTCAATAGCACGGTCTAAAAAAAAAATCGGTTCAAATCAATTTCGCCCAAATTGAAAAATTTTCAAGAAACCCTAGGTTTCTTACCTCTTCCTTCTTCGTGACATCCGAAGTATGCTCATTGAGCTGTGGGTAAAAATCTCCCCTTGGTGCTTCCGGAAGAAACGGCCGTTGATTCCTTTGCACCCCCTTTCTCCGAGCAGCTAAATTGGCGTGTTGAGAACCCCTCTTGGTCGGATAGAGCCTAGGAGGCATTTTCCAAATGGAATCGGACTAAGAAGTGTTTGATTTCACTCAATATCCCTCGAATCTCCCTCTCTGATGTCGCTCTCTCTCTTCTTGCCGTCGCCTCCCTCCCAATTTCAAGTCTAATTTAATTTCAAAATGGCGACTGTGCGATTTTTAATAAATCTGTCCACAGGGCCTGTTATGTCGTGCGACATACTAAGCCCCTGTGGCTGATTTTTACAATTTTGCCCTTAAAGGCTCCATTTTACAATTTTGTCCCCGTAGGCTTTGTTTTGTCCTTTGTGCCACTGGCATTTTCAATCAAATTTTCCCTCCAATGCCCCCCGAGGCTTATTTTACAAGTTTACCCCCTCGTGGCTCATTTTATTTGCCTTTGGCATTTTTAATTCACTTCTTTTACGAAAATTATCAGGATACATCCGACTTTCTTTACAAAAAATCATCGAGTCCTTCTTACTTCTTTAGTCTCTGTTTTTTTTTTCCGTCATAAAGAAATAAAGTCATCTAGCTTTAGTAAAGAAATAACGTCGTAAGCTTTAGCTTCCGTTAGAATGAAATAATGTTAGGTCAGAACTCTAAATTTGTGCAACCACTATCCGCGAATAGTGACGAATGCCAAAGTCATTTCAATTTGTGCAACCACTATCCGCGAATAGTGACGAATGCCTAAGTCATTTCAATTTGTGCAACCACTATCCGCGAATAGTGACGAATGCCTAAGTCATTTCAAATTGTGCAACCACTATCCGCGAATAGTGACGAATGCCTAAGTCATTTCAAATTGTGCAACCACTATCCGCGAATAGTGACGAATGCCCAAATTATTTCAATTGTGCAACCACTATCCGCGAATAGTGACGAATGCCTAAGTCATTTCAAATTGTGCAACCACTATCCGCGAATAGTGACGAATGCCCAAATTATTTCAATTGTGCTACCACTATTCGCGAATAGTGGCGTATGCCCAAGTTATTTCAATTGTGCTACCACTATCCGCGAATAGTGGCGTATGCCCAAGTCATTTCAAATTGTGCTACCACTATCCGCGAATAGTGGCGTATGCCCAAATCATTTCAACTTGTGCTACCACTATCCGCGAATAGTGACGAATGCTCAAGTTTCCCAACTTAAGTTACCTCTATCTCCGTCATAAAGAGATAGTGCCATAAGCTCTAGCTTCTTTAGGTGACATCCTCCAGTAATTGTCAATCAGGTGACAGCCTCCGAATTGTCAAAATCTCAAGGATCCTAGACATCGTTCCTAACTATCTAGTGATGCTTGAACTACGATCAAGGCTTGATTCCTCCGGGATACGTAGGTAGCCTTTTATAAAAGGTTCAGCCATTCGACCACTGTGGTCACCCTGTTTCTTTGTCACTCATCAGTGATAAAGTAACCCCTCATAGAGGTTTAGATATTCGACCACCTGGGTCACTCCTAGCATGTCCCCAGTAGGATCAATTGCTTGACCTCCTAGGTCATTTTCTCTTCTTCCTTCCCCAGCGGATCCTAATCCCGAACTACGGCCTGGCTTGATTCCTCGGGGATACGTAGGTAGCTTTCCAAAAGGTTCAGCCACTCGACCACCTTAGTCTCCCAATCCGTCTCGGCATTCGCCAGATTGGATCCTTTTCTATCGACAACCCCACTCGCCCTGCAAGTGACGTTGCCGAGGGGCTTCTGTAAGTACCCAAATCTGGCTCATGCCTTCCGGTTAATTTTCCCGGCAAGTCCGGTAATTTTTCTGGTAATTCCCCGGATTTTCCTAAAGTTCGAACAATTCCGGAGCTGTTCCAAGCCTTTTAAGGGCTGAAGGAAATGCTTGGTGATTAAGAAACACGTTTTTCTTAAATCCCAAAACCCTTCTAGAAAATTTGCCACCTTGCATGTTTCTAGAAAAATCCAGATTGGCTACTTATGTCGTGCGACATAATCGGCCAGGAAGAAACCTTCTAGAAACCTGCCACCTTGCATGTTTCTAGAAGAATCCGAAGTGGCTACTTATGTCGTGCGACATAACCGGCCGGGAAAAGTTCTAGAACCATGCCACCTTGCATGTTTCGGAAGGAATACGATCATGGCTTGTTATGTCGTGCGACATAACAAGCCCATGCTGGCGACCTATAAATAGAGGCCTTCACCTCTCATTTTAACACACCTCTTCCACCCCTCGGTCCCCTACATAGGGAATACGCTCCAGAAGCTTCCTCTCTCCTCACATACCCCCCAAATCACCTCAATCCTCCCAAATCCATCCCACACACACCTCCCACACACACACTTCTCACATACATCAAGAAATCAAGGAGTTCCCAAGGATCCAAGGTCTGAACTCAGTCTCCGGAGGAGGACGCTAGAAGGCTCCTATATCTAACTTGATATAGGAGTTGTGGATCTTCAAGGGTAACGAGTTTCTACCCCTTTTCCACTCTCTATTTTCCTTTGAATATAAAATCTATGTGTTACATGCATTGATAATATAGTATTCTGATTAAAGTTGCATGCTTTAGCTTCATATTACCCAGATCCACATTTTATTTCATTACATTTCATATAGAATCTTCGTTTTGACTTGGTTTTTGCATGAACACTCAAGATGAGTGTGGATCCCTCGTATCCACACCCTCTTGAAGTGTTCATTATTGTTAAACATGCTCCCTGAGATTTGTTTGTGAAGTAACTTGACCATTTTGGTGCCTTGTTACCTCTGCAAATCTCAATTGTAAAGCCTCTGCAAAATGGCTAGTTATGTCACGCGACATAGGCAGCCTATGTCGTGCGACATAAGTAGCCAGTTTTCAGAAGCTTCACAGTTTCAAGCTGTAATCTGATGTTAACCCCCTTTAAGCTATAACCTGATGTCTATCTGCAATTTAGATAGTATCTATGTACATACTATGTCATCTTTTCATTATAATATCATTCTCATACATAAAGGTGCATCCTTTGCAACAAAATCCCATTTTTCATGCATTAAAATCATCCTTTTTCCATTTAAAATCCCTTTTCACATTAAAGATGCACTCTTTATACAAAAATCATTTCTTCACATAAAAAACATCCATTTGCAATCAAATGCATCATTTTCAAACCAAAAATGCCATCTTTTTGCTGAAATATCATTTTTACATGCATTTCCCCCTTTTCCCCAACCTTGGAACGGACCGGTGTAAAAGTTCTCATCTTTGCATCGTTCCTTCCATCAAAAGGTTCATGATTTCTTTAGGAAAAGGATAACCTTGAACCCTATATCTCCGATTATCGCTTAAGAATGAGTATGAAGCCTCTATACGAGCTCGACCGTCTTAAAGTGTAGGATTGATGGGCTAAGGACATTCCTTCCTAAAGAACCTCATCTTTGACCCAAAAGAGAGTCATTCTCTCGATCACGCAAGTCCCGAGGGTCCCGAGGTTTAAAATGCGATGATCATAAGTCATAAGATGAGGACGGGATCATAATCCCAAATACATAAATTCCAAGGAATCCCGAGCGACAACCAACAAATGGTTTGTACGTCCGGAAGATAACTTGGGACATTCCCCCCCTTTATTTTCAAACACATGCACACAAAGAAAGCACGCAAGCAAACACGATTAATGAAATCTAGGGAGACTTGCTCCGGCAAGGCACTTTGGGTGAACGCCAAACGTTCTTCCCAAGGGGTAACTTAACCTCCGAACCCATAAAACCTTTTTTTCAAAGTTTTGAGGTAATCAAAATGGCGTGGCGACTCCGTTTTTCAAATAAACCGGATGTCTTCAGACTCGCGTGAATTCCAATAAACACAAAATTTTGGGCACACATTCACAGAAACGCAATTAATGGTTGCACCAAGTGGTTGCCTACGTTTCCCCCCTCGGTAGAGAGACTTGGGCCAACGTAGTTCACAATCAAAGAGAGAGAGCGAGAAGTATTTTAGTTAACTATTACAAGGCCCGAGACAACTAATGACCGGTAATTAATAAAATAAATCCAATCCCACACATTCATATTACAACGCTCGAGTCAACCAATAACCGATAATTAATAAATAAAGCCAATCTCACGCATTCATGCATTCATGCATTCATACATTCAAATATAATGATTGAATTTGAGTTTTTTTATCGTTAGAAGGTCCTAAGATGAAGAATCTCAACACATATTGAATCTGCGATCCCCTTACGTGTCTAAACTAAGTTTTTAAGCTACAATTTTCAGAAAAAGAGAAACCAAAAACCAGTTTACATAAGGGTTGTCTCGTACGAGACAAGGTAGTCTCGTACGACACAAAAGATACAGAAGACATATTTACGCAATTTCGTAGAAAATTCGAACAATTTAATCAAAACCTGGAGCATGCAAGTCTAACCCTCTTAAAATTAATTCTAAGCGGAGTCGCCAATGTGAGAACGGTGAAAAAAACAGTTCTAAGTTCCTTTTGTAATGTTTTTTTTTGTTCGAGTCGCCATCTATATTATTTCATGTAAACACAAAGAAACCAATTAACATTCAGAATTCATGGGTTGGGGGTTTAAGTTATAGGATTAAAAGGTCACGGAACACTAATCATACCCAACCTTATGGTTGGTATTGCTTTTAGCTATTGTCTAATTCGTTCAAATAATCAACTTTAACCAAAATCATGTAGATATATTGATTTAAGTTAATTATTTGGGATGTTAGATCATATGTTTCAAGACCACCTCAATGATTTGGAGAGGCTTTAGACCGATCCTAGAGTTTGATGAAATTACACTAATTTAAAAATCAAATAGAGGAGGTTGAGATGAAGAATGTAAAACTACAGAAATTTACCTTGTGATTTTGAGCAAATCCAAAGGGTAGCATTGTCAAAGTTTTGAGATCCTACTTCAACGATGTTTATGAACGAATTTATGAGAGATATCGAGTATGCTATGTGAGTTATTTTTAGGAGAGAAACAAATAAAATGTGTGTTGAAACACAAGGGGAACCTTGTATTTATAGGGGATATGACTTGCTCACTGAGATTATGAATCACAAGTATGGTAAATATCAATCATCTAAATCAACCTAGAAGGTTCCAAAATATTCACAAATGATGTAAACATCCGGATTGGAGAAGTTGGTAACCAAGAAAGAGATTGAAGTCGAAAAGGAAAGAAAATCAACCTTTCCAGAGAGGTTGTTTCATACGAGACACGTAGTCTCGTACGAGACAAGCATTGCAAAATCACTGTTTTGCCGCTCTCTAGTTATTTCGTTACAGTTAAGTCTAAACTAATTAAGTTAGTCAAAAACTTAATGAAAATGACGAAATTGTAGGTCTTAATCCTAAAATCAAAATGTGAGACTAGAGCAGTGTAACCATGTAACGATGTGTTAAGAATGAGGTATCTATAGTAGGTAACGATGTGTTAAGAATGAGGTATCTATAGTAGGGGGTATACATTTTTTGAGGAAATTTCTAAATCTTTCTTTATTATACAACAAGTTTCAATTCACACATAGAATTATGATGTAATATGACGATATTATAAGAGTTTCTATGTTCGTTACTAAAAATGATGAATTTAACTTTTTATAAACGTGTCTCAAAATATAATTTGGATGTTCATATTAGGAACAAAGGTATTACTATTATTTAAGGCAATTAGCCTTATAATGTTACATGGTCCTGGTTGTTGGGACAAAAAACAATAACTTATTTCTTTTTCAATATTTTATTCTCACTTATCTCTTTCTCTCTCTCTCTCTCTTTGTTTTTTTTTTTAATTTGTTGACAATTACTTATGATGTTTTAGTCAAAACCTCATAAAAATAAATAAATGTATTTTTTAAGTTAAGAAGAAACGTGTTTTACATCGTGAGTATTCCACTATTCTTTTGACGTCGTCCACACATTCCATGTTAATTTAACTGATTGACGACATTAAAGGTGAACTTATTGGAAGTATTATGACGCCTACTGCAGAGTAATAAGTCGGAGAAACTAGAGTAATCGATTTCTAAAACATAACAGAAGTGTCAAGTGTCGGATAAAAACCCTAGAAAAGACCAATATAGAGGAGATAGAAGAGAGAAAGAGGGAGAAGTCAGAGGAATAAAGTAAAAAAGGATTAAAATGTCTGATTTAGTGTATCAATCCCAAATTAAATGACAATTATATATTTAACACCAATTAAATTAACTAATTGACAACGATAAAATGAACTTGCCGAAGTATTAAAGAGTGTCAGCATTAGTATTAAAGATTGCCAAGTAGTATGTGCGTTTTGAGTACTAGTGCAAGTGTGTTTAAGTGTTAGTGTACGTGCGAAAGAATGTCGTGTAAAAGAATGCCAACATTAATGTAAAAGAGTGATAGTGTAACTGTAAAAGAGTGTCATTGGTATTGTTAAAGAGTACCGATGTTAGTATTAAAGATTATCGGTGCGTGTGTTTGAGTGCAAATGCATATATTACTAGTATTACCCACTCGTGCGGATCGCACGGTGACAGTACAAAAATGACTGTATAAAAATTAAAGAAAGGATGAATTCGCCCCACAAGCCCCACTAAAAGAACACATTCTACTCACTACCATCTTTCTACCTAGCTTAAGACTTTCATCTGAGCCTCTTAGTACAATAGTTGTATCGCCACTAGATTCAAATATAGCCAAATAAATCTTTTGAGGTAATGAGGCATTTTCATAAGCAGTTGTGAGTGAAAACGGAGAAAATAAGAACAACAAAACACCCAACCACTGACCATCATAACTGTACAAATGCCATTTTCACATAAACATTTAACAATATTCACATAAACATATTACAGTAGTTATTTGACAGCAAAAATGTATTATATTGAATACCAAGCCTACTATCCCTCTCAAAGACTCCATGAGTAGCAAAAGTTCTACAAAAATATAAACCAAGCAAAATAGACATTATCAAGCAAGCAATAACACAGTACAAAAAATATTTGTTAGTAAATTCACCATTTAGCTTAATACTTAAAATTAATAATTATTTTTTAAGCTATCAACATAGTAAAATTCAATTTTGTTAAAAAAAATTATTAATTATTTATATTGGTCAGTAACCGGTGTAGGGGAGTTTTTTTTTTGTTTTTTCCAACTTTAAATCTAGGCCGCTCTTTGTCTTTTGAGAGATTAAATCTGAACTACTCCTTGTGTGGCGGTTAGAGAGGTAATGTAGCAGTTGTAGCGAGTGGAAAGTTAAAAATAAATTTATTTTTCATATTCGATCCTAGCCACCGATTATGTTTTCTCAAACTCAATCTTGGGCATCGATTGTGTGGCGGTTAGATGTGATCTCTATTGTATTATAGACTAGTATTACCCCACCTCTGCGTGCGGATCGCACGTGTGGACAAGTCTAAAAATGATTGTATAAAAATTAAAGAAAGGATGAATTGCCCCCTCCCCCACGACCCCAGCACCATCCCCTAAAAGAACACGATTCTACTTTCACTACCATCTTTCTACCTAGCTTAAGACTTTCATCTTAGCCTCTTAGTACAATAGTTGTATCGCCTAGATCCAAATATAGCCAAATAAATGCGAGGTAATGAGGCATTTTCACTGAAACAGATTGTGAGTGAAAACGGAGAAAATAAGAACAACAAAACAACTTGACCACATACTATCATAACGGTACAAATGCCATATTCACATAAACATTTAACAATAGTTATTTGACAAAGCAAAAGATATTATATTGAATACCAAGCACCCTGCTATCCCTCTCAATGACTCCATCGATAGCAAAAAGTTCTACAAAAATATAAACCAAGCAAAATAGACATTATCAAGCGAAGCAATAGCACGAGTACAAAAAATATTTGTTAGTAAATTCACCATTTAGCTTAATACTTAAAATTAATACTCCCTCAGTCCCACTTCAATTGAGCCGTGACATCTTTGCACGCTTTTTAAGATTTTTTTTTTAAATTGAGTAAAGAATTGAAAGTGGGTAGAAGATCAGAGGAGAAAGAATGTAAAAGTTAAAAATATTTAATAGGAGAGAGAATGAGTAGGAGGAATAGTAAGTTAATGATTGATTTTTTTGTAAATATGTTAAAATTATAAGGGTACTAGTACATGCCCGTGTCCAAGGCCACGGGTGTTTTTTTTTTTTTTTTAATTTAATTTTTTTAAGGGCAAAATGGGGAAAGGGACAAATGTATGAGGGCAAAATGGTAATTTCGGCGAATGAAGCATTCAAAGCTGTAGCTAGAGTGGAGCTCTAATTTATACTATAGATAATAAATGGTTTTTTTGTAAATATATAAACATTATGAGGGTATAAATGTCCGAAACACTGTTCAGTTCTTTTCATTTATGGAATGACTCATTTGAAGTGAGACATTCCAAAAAGGAAATGGCTCAATTGAAGTGGGACGGAGGGAGTAATTATTTTTTAACTGTCAACATAGTAAAATTCAATTTTGTTAATAAAAATTATTAATTATTTATATTAGTTAGTAACCGGTGTAGGGGAGTTTTTTTTTGTTTTTCCAACTTTAAATCTAGGTCGCTCTTTGTCTTTTGAGAGATTAAATCTGAGTCACTCTTTATGTAGCGGTTAGAGAGGTAGTAACCGTTGTAGCAGAGTGGGAAGTTAAAAATAAATTTATTTTTCATATTCAATCCTAGCCACCAGTTATGTTTTCTCAAACTCAATCTTGGGCATCGATTGTGTGGCGGTTAGATGTGATCTCTATTATATTATAGACTAGTATTACCCACCCGTGCGGATCGCACGGTGACAGTACAAAAATGATTGTATAAAAATTAAAGAAAGGATGAATTGCCCCCTCCCCCCACAACCCCACACCATCCCCTAAAAGAACACATTCTACTCACTACCATCTTTCTACCTAGCTTAAGACTTTCATCTTAGCCTCTTAGTACAATAGTTGTATCGCCCCGATCCAAATATAGCCAAATAAATACTGAGGTAATGAGGCATTTTCACAAACAGATTGTGAGTGAAAACGGAGAAAATAAGAACAACAAAACAACCAACCACATACTATCATAACGGTACAAATGCCATATTCACATAAACATTTAACAATAGTTATTTGACAGCAAAAAGATATTATATTGAATACCAAGCCTGCTATCCCTCTCAATGACTCCATCAGTAGCAAAAGTTCTACAAAAATATAAACCAAGCAAAATAGACATTATCAAGCAAGCAATAGCACAGTACAAAAAATATTTGTTAGTAAATTCACCATTTAGCTTAATACTTAAAATTAATACTCCCTCAGTCCCACTTCAATTGAGCCGTGACATCTTTACACGCTTTTTAAGATTTTTTTTTTTAATTGAGTAAAGAATTGAAAGTGGGTAGAAGATCAGAGGAGAAAGAATGTAAAAGTTAAAAATATTTAATAGGAGAGAGAATGAGTAGGAGGAATAGTAAGTTAATGATTGGTTTTTTTGTAAATATGTTAAAATTATAAGGGTACTAGTACATGCCCGTGTCGAAGGCCACTTTGGGTGTTTTTTTTTTTTTTTAATTTAATTTTTTTTAAGGGCAAAATGGGAAAGGGACAAATGTATGAGGGCATAATGGTAATTTCGGCAGATGGAACTGTTCAAAGAACTGTAGCTAGAGTGGAGCTCTAATTTATACTATAGATAATAAATGGTTTTTTTGTAAATATATAAACATTATGAGGGTATAAATGTCCGAAACACTGTTCAGTTCTTTTCATTTATGAAATGACTCATTTGAAGTGAGACATTCCAAAAAGGAAAATGGCTCAATTGAAGTGGGACGGAGGGAGTAATTATTTTTTAACTGTCAACATAGTAAAATTCAATTTTGTTAATAAAAATTATTAATTATTTATATTAGTTAGTAACCGGTGTAGGGGAGTTTTTTTTTGTTTTTCCAACTTTAAATCTAGGTCGCTCTTTGTCTTTTGAGAGATTAAATCTGAGTCACTCTTTATGTAGCGGTTAGAGGTAATGCAGATTATGTAGCGAGTGGGAAGTTAAAAATAAATTTATTTTTCATATTCAATCCTAGCCACCAGTTATGTTTTCTCAAACTCAATCTTGGGCATCGATTGTGTGGCGGTTAGATGTGATCTCTATTGTATTATAGACTAGTATTACCCACCCGTGCGGATCGCACGGTGACAAGATCTAAAAATGATTGTATAAAAATTAAAGAAAGGATGAATTGCCCCCTCCCCCCACAACCCCACACCATCCCCTAAAAGAACACATTCTACTCACTCACCATCTTTCTACCTAGCTTAAGACTTTCATCTTAGCCTCTTAGTACAAAGCCAAATAGTTGTATCGCCCTTAGATCCAAATATAGCCAAATAAATACCGGGAGGTAATGAGGCATTTTTTTTTTTTTTTCACAAACAGATTGTGAGTGAAAACGGAGAAAATAAGAACAACAAAACAACCAACCACATACTATCATAACGGTACAAATGCCATATTCACATAAACATTTAACAATAGTTATTTGACAGCAAAAATATATTATATTGAATACCAAGCCTGCTATCCCTCTCAATGACTCCATCAGTAGCAAAAGTTCTACAAAAATATAAACCAAGCAAAATAGACATTATCAAGCAAGCAATAGCACAGTACAAAAAATATTTATTAGTAAATTCACCATTTAGCTTAATACTTAAAATTAATACTCCCTCAGTCCCACTTCAATTGAGTCGTGACATCTTTGCACGCTTTTTAAGATTTTTTTTTTAAATTGAGTAAAGAATTGAAAGTGGGTAGAAGATCAGAGGAGAAAGAATGTAAAAGTTAAAAATATTTAATAGGAGAGAGAATGAGTAGGAGGAATAGTAAGTTAATGATTGATTTTTTTGTAAATATGTTAAAATTATAAGGGTACTAGTACATGCCCGTGTCCAAGGTCACGGGTGTTTTTTTTTTTTTTAATTTAATTTTTTTTAAGGGCAAAATGGGAAAGGGACAAATGTATGAGGGCAAAATGGTAATTTCGGCAGATGGAACTGTTCAAAGAACTGTAGCTAGAGTGGAGCTCTAATTTATACTATGGATAATAAATGGTTTTTTTGTAAATATATAAACATTATGAGGGTATAAATGTCCGAAACACTGTTCAGTTCTTTTCATTTATGGAATGACTCATTTGAATTGAGACATTCCAAAAAGGAAAATGGCTCAATTGAAGTGGGACGGAGGGAGTAATTATTTTTTAACTGTCAACATAGTAAAATTCAATTTTGTTAATAAAAATTATTAATTATTTATATTAGTTAGTAACCGGTGTAGGGGAGTTTTTTTTTGTTTTTCCAACTTTAAATCTAGGTCGCTCTTTGTCTTTTGAGAGATTAAATCTGAGTCACTCTTTATGTAGCGGTTAGAGAGGTAGTAACCGTTGTAGCAGAGTGGGAAGTTAAAAATAAATTTATTTTTCATATTCAATCCTAGCCACCAGTTATGTTTTCTCAAACTCAATCTTGGCCATCGATTGTGTGGCGGTTAGATGTGAACTCTATTGTATTATAGATTGTGTGACAGTGCACGTATTAGTAAGTGTCGGTGTAAAATGTGTCAGTATTAGTGTAGGGAAGACGACGAGCGGTAGAAGCCGATGCATGTGTATTAATGTACCGACGACAAAAAATGATTTTTTCTTAAATTTAAAAAATGATTTTTTATAATAGCAACTGAGTTGGTCTTATAAAAAACGCGTTTTTTCTGGCACTTAGGAAAAACGTGTTTTGTGTTTTTCCGTTTGTGCCAGTGTCAGTTTAACAAAGTGCCAGTGTGACAAAGTGCCAGTGTAAAAAAGTGCCAGTACCATTTTAACAAAGTGCCAGTGTAAACAAAATGCCAGTGCATGTGTAACAAAGTGCCAGTGTAAAAAGTGCCAGTGTCAGTTTAACAAAATGCCAGTTACATTAACACTGGCACTTTGTTAAACTGGCACTGGCGCTTTTTACACGGGCACTTTTATATATATGAACTGACACTCTTCACACTGGCTTTCTGTTACACTAACACTGGCACTTTGTTACACTAACATTTTTGCTGGCTCTCAAAAACACAAGCACTGACATTCAAAAACACATGCACTGGCATTCAAAAACACATGCACTGGCACTAAAAAACACATACACTGGCACTCAAAAACACTGGTAATCATTTTTGCTGGCTCTCAAAAATACAAGCACTGACACTCATAAACACATGAACTGGCACTCCAAAACACATGCATTGACACTCCAAAACACATACACTGGCATCTAATTACCCAGTCCACCAAAAATACGAGCGAGTCCCTATGATGAACAGCAGCAGACATTAAAGATGTTGTTGATGAAGAAGAATCCATACACACACACACACACAGAGATCGACCAATCAGCGAATAAAAACCACCGAATGAAGTGAAGCAACCCAAAAACCCTAGCTTTTTTTGAAGTCCCAGAAATTCCAATTCAATCTAACATTTGAAATCAAGAGGTGATTGTTGATTCAAAATCCTAGGTACAACGTAGAATCAACGTCTGGTGTAAATTTATCGTCACATCAAGAAATTTGGCCCCAACTTTGTGCCATTGTTGTGCATGGGGAGCTTCGATTTCTTCGTTCGATTAGGGGGGAAGAGACAAGTGATTTTCTCAAGTTTTTTATCTTTTATTTTTGTTTGTTAGTAAGAGCCCGTCGGATTTGTAGATGAAGAAGAAGAGAGAAAGGGGCCGAACGCGGCTGCATTTAAAACAGCGTTTTTGTTAGTTTTAAAAAATGCATTTTTTACAAGTTTTTGGTATAGCAACTCGATTGTAATTAATTATACGAGTATTAGTTTACCTCAAATTATTAAAGTGATTTTTTTTTCTTTCTGTGATGCCATAATAATCTGCTCATGGGCCCACAACTAAACATGAATCCCATGTGGCAAGCCACATGGCTAACAAGAACTCATTCCTCCACCGAAAGACACACAAACCCAAGCCCTAACGCCTTCCTATAAACACCTCAACTCTTCCAATTCCAATTCCAAATTGTGTGACATCCAATTAGGTTCCATTCCATTTCCCCCAAGAACAGTAAAAGATAGAAATTAAATTGGCTTTCAATCGGACCAAACAATTCTAATGGCGAAGAAGAGGAAGTCGGATGCGACTAGGCTAGACGAGGTGGATAGATCCATGTATACAACCTTCTGCAGCGCTGCTAACTCCCTTTCTCAGCTCTACTCACAGTCCATGCAACGTCAACGCCTATCTTTCCAAGCCGGTGAACGCCATGCCCTGGTCCGCTCAATATCACTATCTTGTTGTTGTTTTTCTAGCTTTCCAGGGTCTTACTGCTGTGGATTTTGTTTAATTTCACTGTTTCTGTTTCATCTCCCCTTTTATGGCTATATGTTTTGAAATGCACGTTAATTGTGACAATTATGGGAAATATAGAATCCGTATTGAAAAATGGTAGTATTGTGCTTTAAATTGGAATTAAACTTCATGTGGTGCTTGAGGTGGAGACTGCCTTAATGCTTTAAGGCATTGGAAAGGAAATTGGGTCATTTTTTGATTGTTCAAGTATGAACTCGAAGTTTGTTTTGTTAGTTTATTTTGAATTTATAACAAGTTTTGGGGAGAGTATATTGAAGCTTCAAGCAGATGTTAGTCGTGGTATTGGGAACCAAAATTGGGTCATATTTTGATTGTTCGAGAATAAATTCAAATTTTGATTTGTTAGTTTATTGTGAATGTATATGCCTATTGCAGCAATTTTGTAGAATCAAAATCAAGATGATAGGTGTTTATGTGTTTATGTTGGTGATGGGTTTGAGATTTTTCTTTGTTTCACCGATGCATTTTTCCGTTATAGGTTGAAATGGTAGCATGGTGTTTTAATTGGAAGTGCACCTCTATTGGTGCTTGCAGTAGATAGTGCATTGATGGTTCAAGCATTAGCTATTTTGTGGTATTGGAAAAAATGATTTGGTCTTATTTGGTTATACTTCTGGATGTAGACTCAATGCGTTCTTCGTGGCCGCTTATTCTCACGTAGTCGATAAGGCAATGTAGCAAAAACCATAGAATGGAACAATAGTAATTTCGATGATGTTTAATGTAATGTGGTTATGGAGAAGATGGATGGTTCTTCTGTATTGTGGTGGGATCTGTATATCATGTGTATGGACCACATGAAGGATCTAGCTTGACCTCAAATAAATTATGAATCCACTTGTACACTTGAGTGTAGTTTTCCTTGATCTTTCTATAGATTGCATCACTTCATGTCCATTTTAGGGATTCGGAAGGAATAAACTCCAATTACACTTCGGCAGTGTGGCGCTTTAGCTTTTGCTGGTGAGTTTGGGCGGGAAGGATCTCAAAGTCTTAAGGGAGCAGGTGCTGCCATTGACCCTCCAGGTTCACCACCCTGGGACCTCGTGAGAAGTGGAGAGTTTGTTTATGCAGTGGGATTCAAGTGCTATTTCCTTGTCCGTTTTTCTTCTTTGTAATGTTACATTTTAGCTTTGATCCTTTTACTCTGCATCTCGATTGATGTGTTGTCATCCTCTCTAGTTGTCTCCCTATGATACAATCTTCTTTCCTTTAAACTCGTTGCTGAATCAGGTGATCACTTATTTTTACCTTTGGGTTGCAGGAAAAATTCTATAACTGGGTTTTGAGGCAAGAAGAAGCAGGTTCGAGAGTCTCTAGTAGTGATATGATGGCTTACATGCAGGTTACATTTCGTATATCTACTTTTGTCTCTGGTTCTAGAAATACATTTAGGTTAATTTTTCTATTGAATATAATTGACTATTTTAATTGTCTTTTTGAGTATCCCGTATCTGGAATTCGCTTGATCACCGAGAATTTATTAGACAAAATTGTTCTTCAAGCAGCCATGAAATTTAGCTTCCATTTCCTCTAATTACATAAATTAGTTCAGGGTACTTGCTGCACATGTTTTTACACCTCAGAAGTAAAAACCTGATGAGAATCCCTAGTAAATATGGCATTACATGTGGCCCGTGACTATAGAATTCTAGGCACGCATGCACCCACAATTAAAAAAGCATGCACCCACAATTAAAAAAGAATGGAAGAAGAAAAAAAAACAGATGTGGAAAAGAACCCCATGCACATGATGATCTAATCTGATAGCAAAAATTATGAATCTCAATATTTTAGTCCGTCAACTCGTATTTGGAACCTTAACTATTATGCAATTCTGTGAATGCAATATGAAAAAAATTTATCCCCTTCTTTCATTCATGATCTTTTAAGGAGAGACAAGCTCATGTAGAGGATGTCTGTTTGTTTTGTGCCAATATATTCACGCTGTAAGTGGCTCTACTTATCGTGTTCAATATATTGGCATATCTCATTCTGTTAAAAAAAAACTAAAAAAAGAAGGATCTGTCAGCATTGAGGGGCTCCACAATGTGATTAATTCCTTGTCAAATTTAACCAGCAAAGGACGTCAATTTGCATGACTGGTGCTTGTCACTAATGCACATAATTAAGTGATTAACGTTGGCCCACGTCTAATGGCACTTACCATTGGATATGTGATGTCAAGTTGCCAACGAGTATTAGGACTATTCATGGAAATCAAATGATGCGATGGATCAGGGGAGCTGGAATATAATCATAAAGTTCTGTAGCTACATGGCCCGTATATGACCTAGGTTTTGTGTAAAATCTTGGCAGTTCCATTAAGAAGCATTATTCTTGGAGGTGAATGAAAGAGGGGGGCATAGTTGTTAAAGGCGACCGCCCGCCTCGCCTCGCCTTTTTGGCGCCTTGGGGGTCGGTCACCTCTTTGTAGCTAGGCAGGCGGATGCACACCTTTGTTCACAAGGCGTTCGCCTTGCTCGCCTTTTTGTTGCCTCTCGCCTTTTTGCATTTTTTTCTTTCTTTTTCTAGTCCCTTGTTCTTCAAATTTTTATTTACTTTTGCATGATTTTGGAACTTGATTTCTTTTCTCAATAATCTTTAAGGATTCAAGTTTATTTAACTTGCTTAAACTAGTACTTGTTTTGTTGATTTGAACTTCGTAATTTTGATTCATGCTTCTTTTTTCTTAGAATTCTTACTTTTGAGGTTTGAATTATATTAGGATACTATTATATGCGGAATTGTAAAATTTATTTCATGCTTTATTCTTGTTCATAATACGTTTTATGCTTTGTTTATGTTTAGCGTATGTATATACATATATATATATATATCGCCCGCCTCTTTGGGATGACAAGTTGGACCGAACCCGATCCAGAACCGAAGGTGACGTCCGAAAAATTACGATATGGTTTCAATTTTTTATGACCCGATCGGGTTCGGATCGGGTTTGATACCACTGTTGATCCGACCGATCCGATCCCAAATAACCTTGGTATATAACTAAAAATTAGGGTTCTATGTTACATATTCTCACTTTCTCAGCGCCTCTCTTTCTCTCTCTCTCTATCCGCCTCCCTCTCTGCTATTTCTCTCTCTATCCGCCTCCCTCTCTGCTCGTCTCTATCTCCGCTCGTCTCTCTCTGCTCTTTCATGGCCAGTGGTAATCTCAGAAATTCATAGGGCGATGTAAAATCCTCTCTCCCTCTCCCGGAAATTTTCGTTCTCTCTAGTTTAATTGCACCTCGGTTGTAGAAATTTCATGTTTGTAGCTAAGTTAGGTGATCATTGTTTGATTTGCTAGTTTCTATTTGAATTGAGGTAAGTTGATTGTATTTATGCAAGCATACTGTGAAAATTCAGATGTTATATTCTCTTATTAATTGGATTTTGTTAGAGAGAGGAACTATATAAAGAGGCTTAATTCAACTATGAATTTCAATATTGTGTTCTTTGAATAGTAGCTTAATACTCATATCTATCTCGTTGAATGCAGGCGTGCCTCGTTATTTGGTCAAATGTAGATAAGTATATGAAAGAGAGATAGATTGGTTCTGATCGGATCGGGGCTCGAATCAGACATCTTCAGATCGGGTCGGGTTCGGTAAAGGGTTTGTGTTGTTCGCATCGGATTCGGACCAGAACTGATCCGATCCGAATTCGACCCGTTTCCATCCCTACGCCTCTCGCCTTTGTGACAAGCTATGGGGGGGACCGTATCAGTGACGAAAGTTTCTGATTGCCGATGACCGTGATGCGGGCGCGGTAAAAATCTTTGTGCACTGACTTTAGGCGACGTGGTGTGGTTGTGCAGAGTATCTTACAATGCGAGCAACCTTTGTTACATCTATACTACTCTTGGTAGTGGACACTGTGGTGCAATACCCTTAGAGGCAGATAATTTAGCTTAGGGATAGGTTCGTTTGGGTGCGAAACGAGTGCGATGCCATCTCTGCAAATTACTAATGTTCGAAAAATCGGCTAGGCGCTAGGTGGCCTCAAACACACGGCGACTAACACGAAATGCGTAAATAAAGGCGTTCGAGCAAAAATAATGCCCGGGCGCCAGTGTAGTCACCGCCGAACGCCGCCGGTCGCGATCAGAGATCCTTGTCTTTAAATATGTATGCGTAAGTTAGGGCTTATGACAAAATTCTCATACTCTCTCCATCTTAGTTGCGTGTTGCCTAACAATTCACCGCTCCTTTTTAATCAGCAATGATTGTTGTTTCTGCCGATTGAGAGGCTTGAGAGAGGCATTGTCGATTCTTCAACATCAGCATCACCGTCGCGTCCTGTCCATTTGAAGCCCCGTCTCTCGTAGTCTTGTCTTAGTCAGGTGCCATTGCGAACGAAAACCCAGTATGCTCGATCTCCCATTACATGTTGCTAAATCCTAAGATGCTCGGACTCGGGTGCGAGGTGTCCAGAAGCTACGGGTGCAGGATGCGAGTGTCGGATACTTGAAATCTCAAGAATTTGCTGGGACTGGGGACACGGATTAGAAGAGGTCCGAATTACGGAATATGGACTCGGCATAAAAAATATAAAATGAATAATCCAAACTACTAGATATCAAATCCTAACAAAATAATCCAAAATATTATTTTCTAGTCAATAAAAAAAAATAAAAAATTAAAGGATAGTCCGTCCCACATTATTAAAAAAATAATATATAAAAAAGCACTTTTAGTAATAAAAAAAAAGAAATTGAATTAAATTATATTGCCAAAGAATTTAATTCAATTTTGTAGTTTGCATTTAAAAAAAAAGCTGACTTTTAGTCTTAGATATATTCTTTCCAATATAGCTAATAAAAAGAAAAAGAAAAAAGAAAAAAGAAACAAGGCACGTTCATTTAAATACGAGTTTGTCCCCAATTCATTATCGAACTCCCAAAGAGACCTTAAATGTTCGGCCACTTTGACCAAAGAAAACAGATAATTCATTTTGAAACCTTGTCTTAACTTCTTTATCTTGTAATCCAATGGCTATGAGAGAGAATTTACGTAGTTCCGCTCTGTAAGCTTCGTCCCGCCCTACTACCTTGTTCGACGAGCGAGGCGTCAGCCCCTCCACCTATGTTCGATGACGGCGATCTATTTCGGCCGTAACAATTTTTCTAATTTCGGGGTTCTTTTCCTCAATCTTCCTTTGTTTTGATTTTCAATACACATCAGTTAATTGTGAAAAATGATAAAAATGATCTTGATGAAATTCTTGTGAAAATTGAGCGAGTCAGTTTTACCACTAGCCGAGTCAGACGCATATTCAGTCGGCTCTGCGTGTCATGTATCGTGTCTACACGGGTACTTTCCGGGGAGTAAAATGCCGAGTCAGGAGACATCTTAGGCTAAATCGATGCAAATCTTCCACAATTAAAATGTTGAAAGTGATTGTAGCCTACCCCCTTTGTCCTGAAATGATATTCCTACTTTTTTTTTCCTTGTTTACTGCGAAGGTACTTTGAAGCAATAAATTTTTTAATTGTCCGAATGAACATCTAAAAATTGTTATTGATAATATTTATAATGGTCTGCATTGATAACAAGTTTTAAATGTTCAATTATAATAATTAAATCAAACTAAAATTATTGCTCAGAAGGACATGCGTGTTAACGACAAAAAAGAGTAGGAAGATCGATTTCGGAGGACGGAGGAAATAAATAAATTCCATCTTGGAAAGAATTTTGTTTGCTTCATTTTTTCTAACTATGGTTTTGAATTGATTGCTTTTTGAATGATCTATCTACTGCTCGGCACACCATTTGAATCAAGTTATGTATATCAATCTTCCGCGTATTTGTACCAACACTTTAGAATATTAATATTCATAAGCAAACTAAGCAAGATAATATTCATTACAATGAATTACAATTGCAGAATTTTGTGTTAAATACTTCACTCCTTTCCAAATTATTAGGCATTTTAGCTTTTTTTCATACAAATTAACGTAAGTGTAATTGTAGTAATGATAATCCTATTTGCTCCTAAATTTTTTAGCTTTATGATTAATGCTGTTAGGAGCTTTTTAAAGCCTAAGTTGTGACTTTTGACTTACCATTTTTGCATCATTTTTCACAACATTATATAGATCAACATGGTGAATGGTATAAGTAATGAATGGACAATTAATGTGTAAAGATAAAAGAGAAAAGTAGCTAAAATGATTTATATTTTGGAACAAGTTTGAAAACCAATAATGGATTATATTTTTGGAATGGAGGGAGATGATTTTCCTTAGTGAAGCTTGTAATGTTGTTTTCTTCTGAATCTTTTTTGATCAAGTTATAGCAAGTCATAGCACCTTGATGCGCACTTTTATATTATCCTATTGTTTACATGTTTCTGGTTATTGACTTATTTATTTTGTTTTTGAGCTCTGTGACATCTTCAAGCTAGCCCTCCAAGTGAGTCTCAACCTTCATCTAATACTCATAGTGTAGTATTACTCAAACGAGAAGTCGAATGATGTTGGTTAAGAATATGAAACATTTGCTGACCCGTCTAACTTAGACAAGGTCAACTGCGAATTTATGTAAGAAGGTTATGTCTGTAGGTGTTCATAGAATGAAAAGAGCACATGGTACATATAAAAGGGAACATTATGCTATATGCCTAAAAAACTTCTATCGACGATCAATCTAAGTGCTGGAATGTTATTGAAGGGGCAAAAGCCAAGAAAAGAAACGTGAAAATCCGTGAAGAATATTCGATCTAGAGTGAATATTACGGGGCTGGAGAAAAAGAAGATGAATTGAAGAGATAGTCCTTAGGCTTATAGTCATCCCGTTCTCTCGGTCCAATTGACAAATTTGCCCGCATAAATCAATTCTGAAGCTTCATTAATGTGGCAAAAGACAACGCATGAGAAAAACATACACGATTTCATTTGAAAAGATAGATAGCACTTTAAACAATTGTTTTACCGATTGTGTTTATGAAAGCGGCCACATCTTTTAATGATTGTGACTTGGAAAACTTTAGGCTTTTAATCGAGGCATTGGTCAAATTGGACCCTAGGTGGAAACCTCCGAGCCAATATGAATTAAAGGGAGCCATTGTTGAAAAAGCTGATCGATAGAACTAAGGTAAGAGTAAAACATAAAGCCACATGAAAAAGAAAGGGCAATGGTGGTTGCCCACTTATGACTGGTTTTTCTCTCTTCCAAAAGTTTCAGATGTGGCACACACAAGTGAATTAATTTTTGAATATGTTGATCAATGTATTAAACAAATTGATCTAAAAAGTGATTCAAGTGAGAGATAATGCATCAAACGGTATGGGAGACGACTAAGTTATTGAAGATATAAAGACCCAATATTTTCAGGACATCTCAAAACCTTAACGCCATCATAAGGCCAAAAAATACTCTCTATTTCAAATTTCACAACCAAAATAAGAGTCTAACACCAAGGAAGAGCAAGAATAATGGCGTGTGCAACTGGGGTGTCCATAAAATATTGAGTCTTTTCACTTTCAATAACAAAGGCCGCACCCATATTGTTTGATGCATTGTATGTCACTACTTGAATCATTTTCTCCGGTCCAATTTGTTCACTACTTTGATCAATATATTCAAAAATCACTTCCTTGTGCGTGCCACATCTGACAAGATTCTTAACTGGAAGAAGGAAGAAGCAGGTTTGTGTCTTGAAATTGACACAAGTTAATTATGCTTCTTCACTACTTATCCACTCCACTTATTAGTCACAAGTGAGCAGCCATTCATCGCCTATTCTTCTTTGTGTGGCTTGACTTTTACCTTAGTTTTTCGACCACTATTTTTCAAACTCGACTCCCTTCATTCATATTGGCTCGGAGGTTTCCACCTTGCCAATCGATTCCCTTCATTCATATTGGCTCAGACCTCGAGAGGTTTCCACCTTGGTCCAAATTGAGCCAACTTCTGCCTTGGTAAAAAGCCTAAAGCTTTTAACTCAATCATTAAAAGATATGCACGATTCATAAACCTAATCAGCAAAATAATTCTCCACCGTGCTTGATCTATCTTTCCAAATGGCATCTTATATTTTTTTCTCCTGCATTGTCTTTCCCAAATTCAGTGAAAGCTTTTTAGGATTTTGTGACAAATTTTTCGATTAGACCAAGAAAGAACAGAAGCAGGAAGGCTTTGAGCCTAAAGACTCTCAATTAATCTTCTTCTTTATAGAACTCTATAACATTTCACACTCTTTATTAATTCGTCTTCCACGATTTTTGACGTTGTTTTTTTGGATTTTGCCTCTTCAATA